>JBCAUG010157729.1:0-20300 GCA_038406175.1 Haplosyllis leylae | reverse complement strand
CATAAATCTCATTTATCATATGCACCATTAATCTTTCTGATGGTATTGCGCAACTTGGGATTCTAGCCCCTTTCAAACTAATAAGCACAAAGCCATCAGTTTTTGCGAGGCACTGGGTCCGTATGTCAATTTGAATTCGAACTGTACTTCCTTATTCTGGTTTTGTTTCGACCCCAGTTCTATCAATGCAAAGTCTTAGGTTTGTTAGGTTAGGTTTGTACATGTTATTGATACTATTCCTCTAAGATCATCAATCGGTAAGCAGATTTTCCCATGTCAAGGTACCATTAGACCGATAACCTTTTTGGCTTTTTGAACGAAAATATGTTCATGAACCACGTGGGAATTAATGAAATATTCTGAAGTGGAATAGGAACTCTGGTTGTTGTCAAATCAGGAAAAAACTTCGTGTGAGAAAGAATGCTTCTAATCATCGAAATAAATTATGGAAGTTAAACCACTTTATCTCTTAATCTCAAAGCGACGATTACGATACTTTAAGATTAATGTCTCATTTGCTCATTCTCATCAGCTTCGCTAATTGCATCCAAGAAACCTGGGCATCAAGTGTTTGTCAGAGATGTGACATGAATCATGTATCAAACAGACACGAGCAATTGAGGCTTTTACCTTTCAGAAAAGCTGCTATAGCAGATTTACGCAGGGAGTGGGGGATCCAACCCTGAAATTTTAATGTTGTTGTGGAGACTGGGACAGAGGGTAACAGGTAGTGGGTGGGGAAAGTACAGGGAATGCTGCTTTTTCCGCAGCTTAGAAGTACTTGAAAATCTTTGGCTTTAGAATTGGTTCTTTCCCATATGAAATTTTGATTTATAATTTGAATTTTTGATTTTGCGACTTTAGAAGTGGTATCCATATGTGATCACAATGATGTTCTTGGGAAGTTAACTACTTTGAATGAAATATTGGTATCACAAATTATACAATGCTGCTATCTACATCAATATGCACCAAAATTTATCGTGTGTACCGAAAAAATCAAATTGTAAGTTAAAAGTTTCATTTTTTACAGTAGTCGACCCCGAGGGAACAGTGGGAGCTAGCTAATAAACAAGTAACGGATGTACCGGGAGAAACATAGAATTTGTCAAGATTTGTAATTCTGACTAAAAATTTTAAATATTCAGATAGAACAATTCCGAGGTACGCCAATAATTCTCACATACTTCTTGCAATTGTAAATAACTTTTCTTTTGCATCAAATTGACAACATAAATTCATGTTTGCATTGTCCTAATTTGCAGTGGCAATCAAAGAAATGGCAACTACTTACGGTTCTGGTCGGTAATATACAGTTTTAGGACCACAGAAGTGTTCCAAAATTTGAATATTACCCGAGCCTTGGCGAGGGTAATATTCATCGATTTTGCAACAGTGATCTGGTCCTAAACTGTATATTGCTGACCCAAACTGTAAATATCTGTTATATTATTTTTATGTGTGTAAACTAGGAACCGCTGAAAAAGGCAAGATATTTTAATTAGTTTGATTTGACATCCATCAGAAAACTCAGATCAAAAGAACACTTCCCTTTTGTTTTGTGAAATTTTGCATAAATTTATTGGTTTGTTATGTGTATTGTAAAACGAATTAGATCTACTCGAATATAATCTGGTAAAGTTTTCAATGTCTACAATTATTGTTACTCATGTAGGTACATACAATGTAAACTTCTGATACTAATCTTGTCATTTTCACAAAATGGTCATCATGTGTGACTACAAATTAAGTCCATAAAAGAATTTGATTCCCTTGTGGGCTTGATCACAATTGAAACATTTCACTTGTTTTTTTAATATTTAATTTACTCTGCTGCGTTTGAATTCAACTGATAAGGGAGCACAGTTTATGTCTATCAGCTGTCACGATTAATCAGGAATGATGGTCTGTGGAGGCAAAATTTGTCACACAATCTATCAACAATGAAATTTTATTTTACTCACCAATTATGGTTAAAACGAACAACGTTTGATAGAAATTTTGTTTTGTCATTGTATATTTGTTCAAATTTTACAAGGATGATATAACCTCAAATGATGGAAACCAATGTTATTACCAACTATCCAAGTCGCGTATCGCTGCCTGCGATGCCTACTTTCATATCCAGTAATTTTCCTGTAGAATGAGACCTATGGGTTTTATGTTGTTCATGGACCTCCAGAAGATTACCAAGGGAACAGGTTCTATTTCTGTTATCTCTGCCTTTGTCACTTTTCCTACTGGAATCTATATGTTTGAACAGGATTTCCGTCATAGATCGTGATAACCTCCTCAAAGCCCATAATGGACCATTCAACTCTGTCTCCTCTCCCACCTGGGAAACCATAGTCGCCATGACATCCGAAGCTCTTCTGTTCTTCACGGAACAAACGGTGTGATACAACAATCTGCGAAACCGCTTTCTCACAAAGAAATATACCAGAAAGTTGCATGATGAGTTAATTACTATCAGTAACGTGCAAACGGCGGAGAGGTAGCAATAATATTCCCACGAAACGTTTTTGTGGAATGATCTCACCCCTTGGAGTATCCGATCCGGTGTGTGGCAGCCTATGAATATCACAATAATAATGCACATAACAAGTGTGATGTTTGTATCTGGAGATCTACAGTTATTAGCATTCATTAGATTCCTTTGATGTCTCATTCTTTTTAACTCTCGCACTAAACTTACATTCACAAATATCAGAAGAATTAACGGCAATACTATTACCAGAACGGTATAAAGCACGTTGGTATAGATGATATGAAATAGGGATCCTTTACCAAAATCGGTTTCTTCATATCCTACTTCAGTAATACGTACTCTGAAGAATCTAGGAATATTACAGACTACAGAGAAGATAATTACAACCAATATCTGCAGTCTAACCTTCCATAATGTACAAAGATGTTGTGCCTGCAATGGGTTTTTAATAACAATGTATCTGTTGACTGCTAATAATACCGTCATCCAAATGGCACATGTCTTGGTCATATATCCCAACGGTTGTACATACTTCAGAACATAAGGAGATATTGCTACAAATGTTTCATTAGCTTCTAAATAGGAAAGTGATCCCCATATCACGCTCAAAATAATTATTGACACGAAAAGTAATGCATTGTCAGCTAAAGCCAAAGCTTGCAGAAGGAGGTTTGCCACCTGATTACCCTTGTCTTTCTGCAGGGTGATAATCGACAATGTATTGCCAGTGATACCCAGAAGGCACAATGTTCCAGTAATGATAGTATAGCTCACAAATCTGAACAGTAGAGGACAAAACTTATTAGGATGTAGCACTGTTTCATTGATGAATCCTACAGACCAATTGTGTAGACCATTCTCAACATTTGTACAATTAACTGTTTGGTATCCTTCATCTGGACGCAATTCTTTAATATCATCACCACCCAAGTAATCGGCAGTTTCACTGATATTAGCAAACACTAAATCCGTGTACATTTCTGCTGTCTTCAAGCTTTTTTTCCCACTTAAATTTGGGTGTATAAATTCCTAGTTATTTTTAGCATATGATCACCATCCTCGAAGAAACGGGCAGAATTGAAAATTTCCCTTGCATAATGCAAGAATGTTACAAATGGATTGCGCTAGCGCATATAGAAGCTCAACGAATCAGTGCTCCCCAGTTGATTGTGACTTAGGCAATCTGGTACTCCCGTGTTGTTTGCTGGATCTACAAAATGTAAAACGCATGATAGAGTACATTTACCTGCAGATTTTTTGTGCTTTGCAGACAAACAACCCTATTCACAATAGGACAATTGATGTTAGTTGGGAGCTGATACACTGTCTCTTTCGGAGATTCTTCAGCGTTGACCATGTGAACAGACACCGAAACGACTCCCTGAAAAGGCATCAAATGTGTTGTCTGGTCCATTAACACTAAGGCATTAACGTAAACATAATGATATGTAAACAAAAACGCCAGATTGATTATTTATCCATATTGGTAAATGATGTGTCCTATTTGCAGAGCACATGAAAACATTAGCATAAAAAATCTTGGCAAACGTTTCCTGTGTGTGGGAAGAGTAAATTGGATTTGTATTAAATGGTCTAAACACAGGGAAGGGAGTGTGTATGGATGACAAATAAACAATAGAAACCATGTAATAATGATTTGATCGATCTGAAACAAAGCCATAAATAAATTACCCAATATTGGTACCAAATAGATTTCAACACATATGTTTGGTGATCCAAACCAATCTTCAGGAACCTGAAATATCGAAACCATTCTGTTTTTTTTTTACCTTTAATCCATTTTAGGATCATTCTTCGTGCACAGCACGCAACACACGAATTAGCACAATTGACAAACTGAAATATCTCGTATTCCAAATTAGTTTTCTTCGTCGTTGTCGAAGTACAAGCCTTTTGTTGGCCTTAATCGTGCGACAGTCATGACAATTTCAAACCCAACGTCACTGATTTTTTCCTAAGAACAGTAAATCAACATCCTGTCGATTTTGAAATCCTTTTAATGCCATATCACATTGTCTGAAACTTGCTCTCATCTCACAGTTTTTTAGAAAATAAACTAATGGAGAGGAAGCCTAAAGGGTAATCAGCTTTGCTGCCGGTAATTCTGTGAGTAAGCTGCACCGCTTTATACTGATTTGATTCTTGTATTATGGGGCAGCTTTCTTCCAACAGTGTCCAGATAATTTGTGTGGCGTCAGTATTGAGACGGCTGACTTTTTAATCTCAATAAACAACGAACAATGAACTACAAATGTGTTTGGTTAAAGTTGTTAGTAACATACTAAGAGTTGTCGACCGAATTGGAGTGTAATATTAGATATAAATTTGGAATGGACGGGGCGAGTCGTATTATGTCCCGCCCGGATGGTGTCGCACACTGTACAGTTTATTGAGGGATGATTCTGACATTTACAACTTTTAAACAATTTTAAACAAGCACATATTATATATTATTTTTCTTGAACACTGTATGAAAATGAAAAAATTGGTATCCCCAGGATCCACCAATGCACATTATAATAATCCATTATCTATTAGAAAGTTGTGAATTATCAAAGCCATTCCCTCAATTCAACCGTGACGTGGATATCTAATTAATACAAAATGTAGTTGTGGAGTATTATTAGTCGCGCCGCCTCTACGAGCGAAGCGACTTATCTTGTCACTATGGTGTATATACGTATGTATGTAAGCTTGCTTGTTAACTTTTTGGACCCCCACCCCCACCCCCTAATTTCATCGAATTTCAAAAATTCCAAAACAAGGACATGTTTCAGACCATTCTGAGCAACTTTGATTTTTGGATTTGAGATAATGCCAGATTTGGCTTGACATATGTTTGGACTGAATTTTTTTTTATTTCTTCATCTCACTCTTCATCTCACTTGTCTCAATTAAACTCTACCTCACTCTTCATCTCACTTGTCAAAGGGAATTTCAGATAACACCAAATTTGGCTTGGTTTATGTTCAGACCAAAATTTTTTTTCCATCCCTTCATATCACTCTTCATCTCACTTGTCTCAATTAAACTCTACCTCACTCTTCATCTCAATTTTCATCTCTTTGTCTCACTTGTCAAAGGGAATTTGAGATAACACCAGATTTGGCTTGACATATGTTCAGACCCAGACCAAAATTTTTTTTTATCTCTTCATCTCACTCTGCATCTCTTCAATTAAACACTACCTCATTCTTCAACTCACTCTTCACCTCACTCTTCATCTCACTTGTCATCTCTTCAATTACACTCTACCTGACTCTTCATCTCACTCATCTGCCTTTTCATCCCTTCATCAAAAAAAACAGAAGCAACTCTTAATCTCACTTTCCATCTTCATACCAAAAAGGGAATTTCAATTTCAAAACACTAGTAAAATGCTAATATCTCATGGTTTTCACTCATGAATCTTCATGCCCACAAACATCATAACGAGTACGAACTAATTCATGCGATGCGACACAATGCTGATCAGCATTCTTGTTAGATTAATGTTTTGTTTATTTCTGTCTACTTCAAAATAAAATTTCTCATGTCCTCATCAAAGTTCACCTACGATTCAACGAAAACTTTTACCATAGATATTTCTGTATTCACAAATATCAGACGAATACTCCTGGCACGCATTCTGTTCTCTTGGCGTTGATGTCAAATAAGAAAGAAATCACTGATTTAGCCCAAGGTTTGCGATTACCTGTTGGCGCAAAGCTACATATCCCTTGGATTTGCGTTACGATGTCAGATAGTTGTCAAAATTAGGACCATGGGAAAAAGCTCAAAAGAAGACGACCTTCTGATGTGTCGACAGCTTTGCTAAAGGCTCATTCACACACTGCGTTTTTTCTGATTGCGACTGCGATTTGTTTTTGCTTATAATGGGCTATATAGGAGCCAGTGATGTTGTCGAAGTCACACAGTGTGAACACTTCCATTGAGTCGTGTGCAACCCATTTTTTGCAACAACAGAAATCGCAGTAGCAATCAGAAAAAACGCACAGTGTGAACAAGCCCTAACAGCTGGAGGGAAAACTAATGACATTGACCAATTTTAGTGTAATACTCGTAGCGTTGACAAGTGGAATTCCGAACTTGCTTACACAGAGTACGTTTGTTAGTTTTTTGCACTTTTGTCTTGGATTTAATAATGAAGAACACTCTGCTTTGTGACGGGAAAGATTTAATGTTTTGACTGATTACCTGGTCTTTGTTGAATGATGCATCGATTCCTGGCATTGCAAGAAAGAAATCGTGCTAACGTCTTCTTCGCATGAAGCTGTAAAAGAAACATTTTCCAGCCTTTCAGCTAATATCTTGGGTAACCCAAAAACCACAACTTGTAGAGTTAATGATATTTCTAAAAAATCTAAGTGGGTACAGTGGAATATTTGTCAAGATGAATACAGATTCAAATTTAAACCTTTTAATCCAAGAGAGGACCCACAATGAACACAAGCTTACCCAATAGCTACAGAATTAAACTTTCTTACCTTGCAACACTGGCCGAAGTTTATATTTCACAGAAACGGGTGTCTATTTTGTGTAATAAAATAGCTCAATATTGCATTTGTACCGATCTGGAAAGTGGAATTAAATAAATAGAGTGATCAATTAGATATGTGGTAGGCTTCTGGTACCGTCAACATGTTAAACATATAGAAACAAAAGAAAATTTTACCTGTGAAAACGTTGATCCTCCTACAGGTTTCCTACTCAACTTGGTAAAAAAGTAGAAGACTTTTAATTTAAAATCTAAGAAATGGTAAGAAACCTGGAAAATAGATTTCGAATGAAACTGTTTGAATTTCGATATTATCATTCAAAAGAACTTACAAAAATACAAAAATAAAATGAAAAAGTGTGTCACCTGCAAATTTGTGGAAAAAATGGAATTTTGTGTGTCCAGAAACGTGAGAACCGTATCCTAATGTGATTTAATAATAAAATTGTCAAACACTGGCGAATGAGAATTCAAATCCAGTATTTGCTGACGAATGTCCAAAATACTCCTCGTTGAACTAGCCTTCCTGTACAGCGTTTTAAGGATTTTTGTTCCAATCACTGTGGAAACCACATGCTGTGTCGCTTTTGTTGTCACCAGGGGTAATGAAAGAAACTGAGAATTTATGTTCATTTTAATAGGATGGATGCAGTGTTACAAAATGGTCCAAAACATGAACAGTCTGCATGAGTGTTACCATATGCCTTTAAAGATCGAATTCCCATTTTACTCTTTACATCGCAATTGTAATAGACTAAATTCAAACACACCTATATTTCGATTGTAGTGCTAATAATATCATCCAAACTGAAAACACAAAAAAGATATCATCCGTCATTTACTAATTGTTCCTGGTGACACGTAGTTTTAACGTCCCGTTCCAATTATAATTCAGCATCATATTTCCATGGATCACGCTTTCCTTTTTAATTCCATTATTAATACATTTCAATATCAACACCTCTTATTTCAACCTTTGTAAAGTATAAAATTTTGAAGACTTTTTGCAAAAAGAAAGTCCTCCTGCGTGAACGCAAGAAGCATACCGCCCGCCGCGTAGCAAATGCTTGGGGCGGGGAAGGGGGGTACCCAGCTTGAGTACCCCCTCAGCTGAGTACCCCCGGTTGAGTACCCCTGGTTGAGTACCCCCCCCCCACCCGGTTTGAGTACCCCCTCCCCCCTGAGTACTACGTACGCGGGCGGTAATTATCTGTCAATGAAACTTGATTTAATTTCACGAGTGATTTACCTCTTATCCGAGCCTGTATATGATCCTAATTATTTGCCGTGTCGCCTTTCATTCACTTTTTGAATGCTAATAAATAATGATAAGGTCGGGGAAGCAAACAAAGAGAAGGGGTTAGCGAATTAGGTAGGATGCTCATGACTATGTAAC
Source organism: Haplosyllis leylae (assembly GCA_038406175.1). Lineage (NCBI taxonomy): Eukaryota > Metazoa > Annelida > Polychaeta > Phyllodocida > Syllidae > Haplosyllis > Haplosyllis leylae. Next base: position 11,897 of record JBCAUG010157729.1, on the reverse strand, counting down.
ATCAGTAGAATATTTGCATTGTCCTGACAATTGAATACGAAAGAGGTTTTTAGCGTCCAAAGATGAATGTCTGGGAAGCTGTATTTATTTGAAAACAAATCTGGTAAACCTGAGTTGAAAATGCACTTCAGGAAATTTAAGCAACCCAAACTTCCATCGCAAAAAGACAGTTTCGGTCTTCGACTTAAGATTAAATCAACCAGAACACCAATTTGAAAAATGAAAGGCCTCATGTAGTCCTGCTGTCGTGCACATACATCCAACAGAGGGGCTGGGAGAGGGAGTTGGGAGATATGCCTATTTATCCCAGTATGTGCATGTGTAATTTGTGTCGCTTCGAAGATGTGCGACGTAAAGGCTTTCTTTCTACATCGTAACTTTCGGGGAATGCACCGAGTCATGTAGTTTTGTGTCCATTTTGAGTTTTGCTTTACTGGAATTATTTAAATTGATCTATTCCCACTTTTTTACCAAGCATGTACGAATTACGAGGGCAGATGATGTTTTCACGCGTGTGTATGATTCTTTTCACAGGGGGGAGGGGTGGATGCACCTTCCCCAGCAGGTAGGTAGGGGACCTGCCCCTACCATACTCCCGGCCAAGTAGATAAGAAACCTGTACTGCCCTACCCAGCCAGGTAGGTAGGGCACCTGCCCCACCCCACACCCCTGGCCAGGTAGGTAAGGAACTTGTCCTGCTCCACTCCCTCCCCCCCCTCCCCCAAAAAGGACCAGACAGGTATGACCAACCAGCCAGTCAAGAAGGAGACCCCACCCCTTCTGTAAAGTTAGCACTGGTATAGAATGATCAGTAAGTCTGGAATGATCGGTAAGGGAATAGGAGGAATAGGAGCGAGTATGCTTCATACTGCTAATGCGAATCTTTTCTTGTTAACAATAAAAAAAAGGCTGGGGAGAAAATCTTGCAAAAGAGGAACGAGAGCGCAAAACTCTTTTGTTCAGAAATTCGTTGCTTTACTTTGCTTAATTGCACATGAATGTACAGGTAAAACTGAAAATATCCGGTACCCTACATAGGTCTAAATGACGAAAGGCCTCTGATAGATTTATGCAAATGAAATAATTAAAATTCAGATTTATAATCAGAAGACTACTTGGTTGTGACCGGACGTGGTTACCCGTGGGGATTTAGAATCACTGTACAGACACATGTTTTTTGTATTCTACATCAAATTCCAGGGATTTGTAAGACATTATACTTTAAGTATTCCTAATTGCTGCTTTAACCTGTTTCAGATTTTTTATGCCGTTCTGTATACAGATGGCAGGACCTGAGTGGTGACAACAAACTTCTCTGAACACTGAGTTGTTTAAAATCATTTTGCCATGAGACCTTGTTATTGAATGATGTTGAGTTGGCCTCTACTGTTAAGAAAGTTTTAAAGAAATATGACATTAAGTGACCTTGAATTAAAAATATTAAGCAAAGCTAGGAATAGCAAAGCCCAAATCAAACTCTTTGACCACATAACCTTGACATTCGAGTTTTTCCTATTTTTGTTTTGGATCTTGCTGAATTAGATGAATTAGACTAATTCATCTAATTGCACATGGATACTGGATGCCTATTCATCGATAGGTGAAGTCTTCATTTGGATTATCCATGGAGCAGTTCACTATTCATGGATAATGTAGCATTATACATGGATAGTGCAAAATGAATGAGCACTCTCCATGGACAGTGAAAAATGAATTTGCAGTATCCATATATAGCTTGAATCCATTATGTGTGGACAAATTACCATTCATAGATAATAGATTCTAGTATCCATGAGGCACTTGTCGAATTCAACCAATTAGATGAATTCACATAATTTCGAAACCAAAATAGGAAAAACACGATTAGCTTTGACCTGATGATCTTGGTATTCAAACACGATCAAGTATCATACAGATATATCGCCATGAATAAAGAGAATCCTTGCAAACAAGTCCTGCAGCTGTAACGCAAATGGACTGAAAGACAGAGACATATGCCACTGAAAACAACACTCAGATAATACAACGCAATAAGTTTCTCTTATGATAACACACGTGGTGAGTTGAAATTTAATTTATATGAGAGACAATGATGGTAGATTTCTGGGGCTTAATGTGATCCAAATTCTAAAAAACTATACAATTGTTCCAGGAAATCTGAAGTAATTTATACATATAGGTTACATCCTATCACTTGTTAACAAGATACTACTAGATAGAAATTCAAATTATGGAATTAATACTTCCTTTTTTTTAATTTTTATTTATTAAAAAATATTAATATGTTATCTCACTGCGTGTTGTTATTAAACGGTATCAACGCTGATGAATTGGTCTTGTCGTGTTGGATTTTGACAGGTCATGTGAAATATGATTAAACTCGAAATCATATTGACACGAACATTTAATAATATTTGTGATTAATTTTAAATGTCATTATAAATCAAAGCTGCATAAAAGCTTTATTCTCATTTTGGATACACTAGTATAAATATTGCGAAGTCTACATGCAAATAACTCTGAAAAACACCGTTCATTATCCTATTAAGATAATAAGTGACTAAGATGACAACATTTCTGAAAAAGATAAATGTTTGAAAAATAATTTAATATTTTCTTGAATGACTTTTTTGCTGGTGACATTTAGACTCCTTTACCATTCCCTATCATTTTTATGCGTGCATCATTATTTACGATTGTATTAGCTACATTTTGCTCCGTTAAAGGTGTAGACTGAACGCTCAGTCCTTTATCATCCTCGTGAACTGGTGCTTGTCTACATCCAAAATTAAATGCTGCTTTAAATATTTGCCGGAATCGTCGTCTTAGGAAATAATAGATGAAAAAGTTTGTACTGGAATTGAGAACAATTAGAAAGTTTGAGATATTTGTGAAGAAGAAAGTAAATTTAGGGTATTGTCTGTTTTCGGCTGAGACTGTTACCCTGAGAAGCTGAGCCACTCTATCTGGTGTATGACAAACAAGGAGAACAACTATGATGATTACCATAACCATGGTGATGTTTTTCTCTCCGTCGCTGTTTTTGTCAGCATTGTAACCGGAAGCCCTGCTAATCCTTCTGCGCATGTTTTGTAACTCACTAATGAGCTTGCTATTAACTATGAGTAACAGCAGAAGTGGTAACACCAGTACAATTATTGTAAATAATGCATTGGTATAAATCTTTCCAAACAGCGTTGATTCTCCTATCGCGTCTGAGTCATTCACTGTTACGTAGGTGACATTATTTTCTATTACAGTAACAATGTTGTATTGGAAGAATCTTGGAAAGTTGATAATAATTGTGAGTCCAACGCACACAAGAACTTGAAGTTGAGCTTTACGAATTGTGCAAAATTTGTGAACATCAAACGGTCTGCAAATAGCAATGTATCGGTTTATAGCCAGTAGTACCGTTAACCAAATGGTTAAAGTTTGTGATATATATCCGATAGGATGAACAAACTTAACAATATATGGCCTCGCAGAAAGTAGAAATGCCATTCCCTTTACGTAATGTAGCAGACCGTATATCATAGATAGCGTCACGAAGGATACCAATAATACAAGATTGTCCGCCATCGCCAAACATTTGAGAAGAAATGTAACTACCCTGTGATTCCTGTCTTTGGAGAGAACATGAATAGAAACGCTGTTTCCCGCGAGTCCCATCAGACACACCGGACCCATTATGAGGGTGTAGAACACAAAGAGAAAAAATGTGGGATCTTGTGAGTCACTGGACTGCTCTTCCATGTCTTGTGTCGTGGTGCTCAGGTTGGGTACATTTGAGATATATTCCGTGGAAAGCGATTCGTCTAGGACATTTTGTTCTTTGTACCTGAGTAAAATGTCCACAACTTCTCGTAAACTTGACATTGTTGATGGCCACGATGCATTCAATGGACGTATTGTTGCTTTAAGTCCCATAACATCAGAATTAGATCCATTAGTCCTTCTTATGCTGACAAACTAATAATCAAGTTGACTTTGTGTGATAATACTTTAGTTTTTTTTTACATTTGTTCGTAATAGCTGCTACTTCAAGTCGGAATTGTTACCCTCAGGATTCTAAAATCCCATCCAACAACTTTGCATGCAACTGTGTAATAGTTGATTAACACTCCCTGTGCAGGACAACTCACACACGCTGGCCATACATGTCGAATAAAGGAGAATTCGTTGTAGTTCATTGATAAATCTGTTCAATAAAACCACTTAAAAACTGCACCAACCAAATTATATTCTACTGTTATTACTGTGCACTGTTCGCACATGCATTATGTATACATGGCACCAGGTGTGAGCATGCGGTTCTTGTTATTAATCCATCCATCCATTAAGGTAATTTTGTTCCTCCACCTCAGGTTATTTCTTCTTCATTACATGGCCGGTTACCACATTCACAAGATCAGGAGATTAACCTAGAAAAAATAGAAATGAGAGTTATCATTAGGATCATTGGAAAATTCTACTACAATTTTACTTAAATATTCAAACTTAGTCAAGAGATTATTTTTGACAATTAATATAAATCTCATTGATGACGAAAGGCATGGGGTTTAAATACAAGAAACACCAACAATTTCTGGTTTTGTTGCCTGTGGCATAGTACGAAAATTGCCTACAGTGTACAAAGGTTGCAGGCAGGTGCAAATTGGAGCCATGAGATTGTAATCCTTGTGTTGCGTGATACTGTTTCAGCATGTACCTGATGATTAGATATATTTCACTCACTGATTATTCCTTTTCGTCTCAGTAACACAAAGGATACAATATCTGACTTTTTACAGCATAAACTTCTGAAGGAGAAGTTCCATTTTGATGTCATAGTCGAGCGTTAACACTGACACGTTCAGTGTGAAATAACTTATGCTGCTGTTGGGAAAAAATATGGCTTTTTGATCGTACCAAGTATCACACAAGCTTTTTTCCATTTGGCATAATTTCTTTTCATGAAAAGGTCTCACGCCATGGATTATCCGAGGTATACATTTATTATTCAATATCAGCAAATACATTTAGACTACTCGAATGCATTGTTGTTGATTTTTGGAATCATGCGGGACAAAGTGCATGAAAAACAAACACCATTCACAAAAACATAATCAGGTAATAGCTTGAGTGTCTATGTACACAAGGGGATAAATCGATGGGGATGCAAATGCCTGACACACTAAAAATTATAAATATAAAATGTATTATTTTCTTTCCTTAACTTTGCCTGATTATGTTTAGTTCTCTCCAGTTTGAGTTTCATGGATTTCAAAGATAAAATTGTTTTGCAGATAGACACGTGTATCCGATCCCTTTTTCTGCAGAAAATTTTAAGAAATCCCAATATAATTGCTGATAATGAGCCCTTCTGACTAGCTTTTTTCTATTCTGGGAAAGTCATAGCTGAAGGAATTCACTACTGCCAGTACTGGTACATGTGATACATTTTGTACGCATTGGACGAACCAGTTCTCATCTGCAGACAGCCTCTTAAATAAACTAACAATTACAAATGTGAATCATGTGTAAGTTTCGCATCTAAACCAGAAGTACAATTGTGGAAATCTCAGCAGAGGAGTCAATAGGTACTTAATGAGCTACTTGACTTTTCCCGTCACGCCACGTACTCTTATCTCTGTAGTACTTACATACTATCCTGTTTAAAGAGCTTGTCCCATTTGCTTGATTTGCAAAAGTGGACGTGACACTTTGGCTGTATTGACGAAGACATCGAACTCAAGGTCAAATCTACTTACGATAACAACAGAACAAAATCGTTCGGAAGAAGAACATGTCTAAATTTACTAGCACCTTTCTTGCAATACAAATAGGCATAACAGCATAGCAAACGTAACTTACTGAAAAAGTTGCTGTTGTTCTTGACATTACGTTTTGTGGTGTTAATCCTTGTAAATGCTCCAAGGCTATGACTAACATCCGCCAATCAGCAGTTGTTATACTTGGCCAAGTGAACATCAACAAAAGATTAATTAGAAATGTAGTTTGTCTTCCCAGTAACAGATTATTCACAATATCCAGACAGCTTGAAAAGAATAATGTCGCAAGTCAAACCAAGTCAAAGCAATGCACTCACTTTGACAAAGATATTTGAGAAAGGTTCATTTTATTGGTTCAACTTTAATGGTTCCTTTGACTAAGTTGCATTTTCTGTTTTGTGAATATCCAATCAGTTCTGGTTCACTTTCACGTACATTATTAATTGTAGGATTCTGTAAACAATACAGATATACCCAGTCATTCTGTATTTCATCTGCCTACTTTGATGCCAGTCATTTTTCAATTATTAACTTTAAATCTATCGATATCCATTATCTAATATACATTTTGGAACTCATGCTGCTTCATTCTCTTGCCACGACAGGTTACACTGCAACCAATGAAATAATCTGAGAAGCTGTCACCACTAATATGTCTCTGGTTCCGCACCAATAACTCAGCAATTGTTTAACAGGCTAATATAATATACAGATACAATTGTTCTTTGTGACACCAACTATTTTGTGCTTTTGTGATGTAGAAACCCTGGATGAAGCAAATCACAAGCAGGCTATTTCTCAAACGAATGACCGAATTGGTGCCATTTATTGGAGCTTGAGGTAAAAGCTGCCAGTTACGGTGTGTGACTTTTACATGATTTCAGGAGATTTATAATTTTTTAGTGATGCACGTAAAAGCAAATTAAACTACACGGCTTTAATCATCCAAAGTACATTTCTAAAAATGCATTATTTTCATTAAAGGTGGCAATTTACTGACTGGCTCGTAACTAAATGTTTTCTCTTGAGATCTGACAGTGGCAATCGTATCATTAACTTATTAACAGTCCATTGAGATGCCTGATAGATAAACCTCAGATCGTGCAGAATGTCAAAACTTGACAAATTGAAACAGGTACACTTTTTGTTGGTACCGTATTTTATGCAGATTAAGCAATTCATAGCCAGACAACAGGCAATTTCCATCAGTAGTAATGTGAAAATTGAACTCTACGTGGATGGACTGCCTACAGGACTGACATTACAATGGACAAACCCTTTCCAGAAGTTATGATGTTGCATTTTAGTTTTGACTAAAATACCGGACTTCCCGTGGGCAATGAATGAGAGACTAACTTACAGTGTGTAACTTACATCTGGGACAGAATTATTATAAGTGTTATTTTGCTGAAGATTTTACTTTTCAGTAATACATTTGTCAAAGTAAAAATTGGCCCTAGTCTGTGTTCCATAAGTCTTCATGGTTGGCCACTTTAGTTCTTGTCAGTGTTTTAGGCCATTCAACCATTGGCCATTGATTGGGTATCATCTCAGTAGAACTGTACCTCTGCCCTTGGACATTAGTCAGAATCACCCACAAACTTTTCTCATAATTTCAGTTATAGTAATCTGTCTGACTGTACTGGTCTAGCCAAATAACCATAAAGTAATAATAAAAAGCAATAAACCACATGGCAATGCTGATAACTGTTTAGTTGCTGCCAGCATTATGAGAGGCCAAATAAATCTGACCAAGAACTGTATGGAGATCCATGGATAGTACCTGCGTGTAAAGTAAAGTTGCACATTATAACCATATTGGAATTCTCCACTCAACAATGGACCAAATTAAATACCACCCATGACATGTTTGAAAAATAAACTTATTCAATAGTACAAACTGTTCAGTTATCAGAATAATAATTCCTAAATTGCCTCATTTGTAGAAGCTATGTGAGATGCTTGGAAGTGGGAAATTCAAAACTATTCTGTTTATCTCTTCATGTCCAACCTTTAAATTAGAATTGTAGTTCTATGTGTGTGTGTGTGTGTGTGTGTGGATACTTGCCATCATACTCTTCATTCTCAATTTAATTTTTATACTGTGTGGATGTGTAGTTCTTTAGCTTTTAATAAAGGATATTAGAAATAGCAAGTTTCTTTCAAAATTCATCATAAACTTGCAAAATAATGCACATTACAATGATACAGATTCTCAATAATGGGTATTTGTGAATACACATTGTTGTAATTTTGCATTATTGAGAATATGTATATGGAACCCAGACAGGTGACCATCATGCACTGTCTACACTGTACTCTGAGTGTGCTGTACACATGAGTCATGGGTTTAAGTCATAGTCAGAGTTATGGTTATAATTAACAAATTTTGGCAGATCAGATGTTTTTGTAGCAGATCTGATGTTTTTCAGTTTGAATTGAGCTTGCTACCAAATATGTTAATCAAGAGGTCAACCATGTGACAACAACAGACTGGTCACATGTTCAGCCCTTGACCGAAATACTTTTTCACTTGACTGCAAAATATCAGATACACCATAGAATAATCTGATCTGCCAAAATTTGTCAAATGTAACCATGACTCTGACTATGACTTAAAACTGTGACTCATACCATGACTTATTGTGAAGTGATTCTCCTTTACTCTCACTCTCCAATCTCTGAAGAGAATTAGCCCGTGACCTACGATGTGTATATTCAATGATAAGTCTCCTTTAGGAAACTATCTGTGATGCATACAGTCACAACTGGCAGGAAAAAATGTTAATTATTTTAGTTCACCCCAGACTCATAAGATGTCTTACACATCCAAAACACCACCACCACCCCATACCTTCTCCGAAAATGGGAGATGTTATCAGTTTTGAACAGGGGAACAAAGATTGAAAAATGTGTCCCCACCCTCCCCTCCCTTCTTCCCCTCCAAAACTGTGGGACTTGAAATTTTGTCAGTTTTGGACTCAGTAACAAGAGTTGAAAGAATGTCCTACACTCCACCCTGAAAATATCAGGAACAAAAGTTGGAAAGACACCCTCCCTCAGTGAATTATACTGGCCTAGTGAACTTTTGCGAAAGCTATGCTCTTCACCGGTAAGTTACCGTCTCGTTCAAAATGTACCCGTATTTCTAACTTTGCCAAAACAGAAAAATCACAGACATATTTGGCATAGACAAATAAAACAATACACAGACTACCCACTGTGTCTGACACCGTGTACTGAACTCACAAAGTGCTCACATTTCCATCTGCCTTTTGTGTCGGAATCATGGCTTGTAAGTCATGATTCTATCAGAAAATTATTCATGTAATTCATGTAATTGTCCTCTCTGAAGATGCCAATTTTCGTGGCAGGTGTCACCAAACAATAGCCATCGGAGGGCAAATTATCAACATAGAAATTGCCTCTCCGATGAATAGAGACGAGCCCCAAAATTTTTTAAATACATAACTGATGTTGTGCTTGAAGGTCAATAACTCGTCTGTGATAAGCACCTGATTACGCTCTCAAGCATGTCATTTGCCTTATTTTGTCAAGATTACGCCGTCACTACAACCTGTGGCATCAATAAAATCCTCTGTCAATAATCGCCTCTACAGTTGCACAGATAATTCATCCTGCACCTTCGATTGCACAAGTGTGTCAAACACCTGGGTCTCTGTCTTGTGGCTCCTAATCATAAATGTAGAGAGTCCTCGTGTCCGCAGTTGCCTAGCCAGCTGTCAGAAAGTAAAAACAATTTTTGGCAAAAGCTGTTGCCACTTGTAGCCTGTCCATATGAAATTTTTATGTTGACAAAATGTCTTAGGTTTTAAAAGCATAGCAATTGGCAATTTCTCATTGGCGATTTGGGACCCTTCCTTTTGGAATTTGTTTTTTGTCAAATGTGGACCAAAAATACCTTAAGAGAAGAGATATCCTAGGACCTATTTTGGCCATTTTTGAACATGTCAATTTATGACAACTTCCCTTCAGAAAATCAAACTTTTCTTGATGAAGGAGTGATGATTACCCCCTTTTCAATTTAGTATAAGAACTGCGGGTTCATAGGCTGTATATGTCAAGCACTCTCATTCCATGAGTGAAGCCTAGGCTCAGTCATGCAGATTCAGAAGGCACTGAGCCCTGATGGTCTGGCAGGGTGGGGGCATTCTTATTAGCCCTACAAGGCAGTTTCCGCAGCAGATGGTGGAGTTATATCATAAACTCTAGGACAACAAATGCCTGCTGACTTCAGCACAAAGAAAACAGAGTCAAAGCATTTGTAGAAACATACTTCAGTGGGGATCCTCAGTTACCTGACAGAAAGGTCACATGGAGTACTATACATTCTGCAGCTTTTCCTAAGAGCTTTGTGAGGGCTCTGCACAGTAAGGGGTTTAAATCTAAACTCCTCAAAAAAGGTCAAATATGGCAGATATGTATGGGTAGTGATTGCATCACTGATGATGGAGGTATTCTATGCCAATATCATGTTCAGTGATCCTCTTGCAGGGATATGGGATAGGTGGAGTCCTTCCCATACCAAGGCATGATTGGGCTTACCATTCTCACACATTATGGAAGGCATCTTACTTGCAGTTACTAAAAATAGCAAAGGATCCTGGAGACAGGCCTTGTCTATCCTAGGATCTGACATAGAAAATTTTGAAATTTTGCTATGGGATAGCACTACCAGTGGCTCTACAACATGGATTGACAAGTTTACTTTTTTGACATATTTGCAATGGGTTTGTACATGGTATTAAATTATTGGATCAAGAATCAGTCCATAGTTGTAGCCCAAGGTACTCTACATGACTAATTTTTTTATTTATGAATGTATGACTAATTTGGCCATTTGCTGGGTCATTACTGAAATATTAAAATTATTTCCCAATTTTCAAGCAAAAGGTTTTTGGGCCATAAGTTGGCATGAATGTCAAAATATGTTCTCTTGTATAACCTGTAATGTTGTTAAGCCCATGGTGTCTTTAAGAGCACTAGTTTTAATTTCAGTCCCTTTCTGAATTTCGGACAGATGGACAGACGGACACACACTTCGAAAATCTTATATTTTTAGTACATACAGAAGATTCTGAAGTAAGCCGTGTTGATTTTCAAGTCAGTCATCGCAGATCAATGCCATTCCATTTCTGCACACAATTCATGACGAACCATAAATATGACAATTTCCACAGTTTAAATACTTTTGAGCTTGAAAATGATCTCCACACTTTGTGTGCATCAAAGGGTTGTTTTTGTACAGGAAGACGAGAATCGCGTACATTTAACAAATTAGACCGGAGACTATGACCAGACTATTCAGTTTGTAGATGATGCATCATCAGTACTATTTTGGTTATTACGTTAGTATTTCGATAGCGAAAAGGTGCAAATATTGCGATATTGAGCAGCTTCGATGAAAGAGATTAGAAGAAATGCAATCCAAGTTCACGATTCACTGTAGTAACTATAATATCCATCTCCATCAAATCTAACTTTGCGTACTAAGTCTGAGTCTATGGAGATTTTGTATTGCAGATGTCATTTTCACTAATATGTTGTGATATTTTTTCTGCGGTTTTCTGAATGATCCAATATTGATCCCTTTTGTTTTTCTTGCGTAATCAAACTGTGTAGTGCATGACTGATGTATCTATTCACAGAAAAGTGGTAGTAAATTAGCATCATTTAATTTTACGCCTACTACAAAATTATTCACCAAAGGTTTTGTTTTTCTGCACAGCCATTATTTTGCAGTACACCAATACCGTAAATATTTCTCAATAATGTGACTGTAAATTACAATGCTGTTGACATTTACTTCCTGTACATTACGGATCCTACAAAATAAATTTATCTAGTTTTCCTGAAGAAGAACACAGGTTGTGCACCTTTTTGAAAATATTTGGATCTATGTAGGTGAAAATGAATGGTAAAACAGGTGCAATATCTTCTGTAGTCAATTGACTACGAGGTAACTTTCCTTTACATGCCGCTCCTAACTTTACCGAAAGGTGTGGCCGGCTGCTTCTAGCTTCACAAGTGTGATCGATGCTTGCGAGTATGAGTATGAGTTTACAGTATGAGTTTCGCAAAAAAAATATAGTTCGATTACAA
>JBCAUG010157618.1:0-20301 GCA_038406175.1 Haplosyllis leylae | reverse complement strand
CAAAAACATTGCGGTTTGTTTACATTTTTATTTTTCCTTATAAGGAAGTTTTGTATACATTTTTTGTACCATATATACCAGTTTGTTATCAAATATACGTATATCATCCGTATTTAGTGTTTCTCCTTGCTTTAAAGTGAAAAAAAGTCAAAAAAATGGTTTTGGCTCTGGCTGAGATGGCTGAGGCTGAGTGGCTGTGGCTGAGACAGAGAAAAGCCCCATTTTTTCTTACTATGAAAGAAGGAAGTCCGCGTGCCAGTGATTGATGTCAGAAACTAAGTCAGAGGAAATGTTTAAAAGTTTGAAACTGTAACAGGTCATACATTTGTACTTACATGTATGTACAACGTACATCGCATACATTCTAAGCACTGAATCATCTTCACACCTATAATAAACACCAGTGACTGTGACAAATTATCTACCACTTTTACCATAGAAGGCCGCCCTCTCGACTAATTCCACCCTTCCCTGAACTAGTTGCAACAACCGTCGTCACAGAAAACAACTGCGTACAATTGTAGAGGTTCTTTGCGTACATTCAGATGTTTTCAAACTATATTAAAAATCAACCTCACTTATCAGTTGTGTTCATCCGTTTTACCTATAACCATACACAGATATGTTGGGTGCAACAGGTGCCGAATGGCGGCACATCTATGGAGGGCACTGGCGTTTTATGCGAGCTCATTGCTAAACACAGATTACATTTGTATAGTGCAGTAATCATCTTTATCACTAGTTACAGCATAAAATATGCTTCTAAAAGCATAATTAGGCATGCAATGTATGTGCACTCAAAAACTTGAGGTCACCATTAAAAAGTTTAAGAACATATACGGGTCACATGATAGCTGGCAAAACGCTCAAAGATGAATTAAATTTCGTTTTTATACCTTTATAGCCATTTATAAATGTTATATATTCTGAATGAGGGCCACCATATGCGGTGAAATTTTCATAGTCGTGGGGTTTTGATTAGTACCTCTATTTCAAAAGAATTCAAAGAATCAAGTACAAAAAAGTAAGCAGCATGTGGGAACTGCATAATATTCGCAGATTTGAGTGTAACTTTAATTCTAAATGTCAGTTGTAAATTCTTTGTTGTCTTTTAGAATTCACTAGTTTGGAAATAATTCATTGACCAATTAAAAATTAATTAAACTTTTCTCTCACTAATGGGTTGCAAGTTTGCATCTGTCTAGTGAAGAAATTCTTACCTCTTTTTTGCATGAACGCAAAGAGATCATCAAGGAACTCCTTTCTCTTCTGGTCGTCAGACAATTCATACAACTGCAATGAAAAAGAGTTCATTAATTGCGGCACATTTGATCAAAGTTGCAGCTTGCGCTGGCGCTGACCAAATATTCTTTAGTTAGATTAACGTTTGTTCAGAACACAAATCATTGTTAATGCTTTTTCGACTAAAAATATGGATGGGAATGTATTTTTTGAAAAAAGTTTATGTCATTACCATAGATATAAATAGAACACGTGTGTGAAACACACGGTACACACATTTATCTCTATGGTCATTACAACGATCCTGGAGAAATCCTTTGACCTTGATACATTAAAGACGTCAAATCAGAGGAATATGTCAGGATATTTTGACTGCAGTTCCACAGAAATGGTGTCCATGAGAATCTGCGTTGCATCACAAGATTATGTAGCAAATTTCTCTAGCTGGGTGGGCTTTTAGTACGGAGCCACCGGATCTGCACGTTTCAAGTGAACTTTGATGGGATCTACATATTTATTTTGAGAAGTTAAAAGGGATTATGATATCAAATCATTGGTCTGGCAGCTGGTCGTTGTGTCATCATTTTAATTGGCCATGACTTGGAGATGGATTGAAATATGGGTTCCTATCGCAGCACCTGCTCGCGAGCTTCCTCTTTGCCATGCTGAAATTTCATTTTCTGAAGATTTTCACATGTGAAGGAACAGTTTTCAAATCTTTTTAATGGGAAACAGAATGCTGTTATGTAGAATGCCTATTTTGTTTGATACCTCTTAATACAAAATGCCTTTTGTATGGATGCCTTGATACCTTTAACCTCACAGCTACTAAATTATATGTAATGCCAAGATACAAGACTGATAATGTTCCAATTTGAAGCCGTGATTCACCCTTCCCGGCCTGGCACAATCCTATGTTCAAACTATGATATCTAATAATTATGCTATCAAACTCTTTATATGTGGCGACGGATTTAAAAGTAGGGGTTCTTATATGGCTTTTTCCCCATCCCCCATCTGTGGAATACTATATGATAAACGAGCAAATGTTTCACAATTACGCAGATGATATCTACAAATTGGACTCAAAAGACACCGATAGACAATGTGAACTCTTTTCCGATAAAATTTCATGCTGGTGGCAATTACCTTCAAATATTCTACAAGGAATTCCTGCTCAGCACCATAAAAATCAACCCATTTCAGAAGCCACTTAAATCTTTTTAAATATTTTGATATAGCTTAATACTCCTCAGATGTGTAAACATTAGACATTAAAACTTGAAATTTGAGGTCTTATCTCAGTTGAAATCAAACCAGAGCCCCTTATGTGCACGTCCGAATACCACTTCCATGTCCATACAAGATGACATAAAAGTTTTGACGTTGCAAAACCCAGTGTGTCCTTACTTAATATTGAGTCTTATAAAAAGGGATTAAAAGTTTTAAGCAAAATGTGATTAGTTAATGCACAGTAAGACTGCAATTTCAGCAAGCCATATAAAGTATGAATTCCCCTCAGGGTCATAACCTAAAGTTGACAGCAGAGTCACAACAGTGTCCTTAGCAATACAATAAGATGTTCTACTTCAAAGTTGTAATTACACCTCTATCTAACAGAACGCCTTTTAGCAATGACATAACTACAGGCAGGTAGTGGTTCTTATTTCTAAGCTTCCACATATGGCTAATTGGGAGTTCTTAATATTCAAATCACAATAAAAGTTAAATTAAATTAACGGGTTGCGCACTCCAAGCAAAAAAAAAAGATATCACCAAAAAGTTTCCGTCTATGGACGATATATTTGACGAGTCTATTGTTCACACAATTTCTGATTATGTTATTACCGAATTGATCTATTGTGCTACATTGGAGCTTGTGAGGAAACCCACGCTGTTCACTGGATATTAAAGTTATATACATCAAAATGTATGTCCTTTGAAGCTGTGATATATGGATAGCGCGTGTACACGTATAGCCACAGTAGTCAAGCTGCACTATGCATCAGTCCATGCCACAATTACCCTTCTCCCTCCAGATTAATTTCTATCAAAATATTGGCTTTTGGTAATTACAGTACGAGACATGTCAAGGGACATATTATCAGGCTGTATCATGCAACATTAGTTTTGTAGTGGTCCAAATCATAGGGGGAGAAGTACAGGCCTGTTCTGCCTATCTCTTGTCATGCTTTCTTGTTTTGTGCCCTTCTCGAATTCACTCTATTAAAAATGGCCCGCAAATGGTCTGTAATTAGTCATGATAGTAGAAGGAGAAAGGGCAAGGCTCTGATGGGTTGGCCATCTGTAAGCAGCCATTTACTGTATTATCTGTTTTAACAATTAGTTGGATCAGCTTCTTTCCTGGAATTCACCTTCTTGGCGGACATGAAAATCTCGCATTGAGCATAATGGAGCAAGGCCCGAGAATCATCGTAAAAGTCAGTGAATGCCTATTTTTGTCATGCTATCAAATCATGGCGTCAACCAACAACAAAAAAATGATTCAAACTTTCCCATGACAAGGTAACCGCAAAAGAAAATAGCTCTAAATTTGATCTTGTGAAATGGCACCAAGGAAAAACGGCGAAATTATTTTACCTCAATAGAAATTAAAAGAAAGAAAGGATAGGGCTAAGATATGGCATGGTAGATAGCACTGTTGCAAAGATGGAAAAAGTTCTCAGGTCGCGGTTATCGCCACTTTGAACAACTAGCCTCAGGTTAAAATTTTAACCATTTCCGGATTCAAATTTCTACAATTCTATAAACAGTGCAACCGTGTGATAAGTATCGTTAAATATTTTGCCTGTGATGTATGCATCTCAATTATTACAGCGTTAAACGGCCAGACTGAGTGGTGCAGGGCAGTCGGTGATCTCTCAATTGAAGACATCTTCCAATATCAAAACGAGATTTTACACAAAAAACAGGAAACTAAATGTCTTAATTTGACAAAAAAACAGAGATTTTTACACAATAACCATTTCCACATGCAAAACTAAAAAATAGGAGAAGGTGAGAACTAAAAGTCTTCTGCGACATAATGACCTTCCGACAGAGAAAAGACCCATTCACAGTATAGTTTTAACTTTAATTTAGCCACTGCACGGAGAAAATACAATTTGAACATTTGTATTTATTATTCCATTGTGACCATCGAGATTAAAGCTGATAAACAACATAACTGGCTGGTATCATGCCACATATGTCCTTGTTGGCTTTAATAAATTATGGGTCATATGCGATTTCCATCTCAGGAATTCACTTGCATCTTGTACTGGAAGAGAAGATAAATATTCAGACACGTTCACAAAAAAAGATGAGTCACAGTTATTACTATAATTTTTTTTTTTGGTATAACTACGAATATCAACCGGACATGCAATGAGCAGAAAGATAGATGTAATTTTATTCAGTTCTTCATTCAATGTCATGACAAAGTGTCATTCACTGAATACAGGAGAATTTGTCATCATTAAAGATTTAGTACTGCTGGTATTGCCAAGAGGGTCACAGATTAAATGACCGATTTTGAGGTTTTCGTGTTGAATGTCATAATAACAGACCAGTCGCACCTACACGTTGCTGAGCCGGTCACGTCAAGTTATAAAACTTAATGTTTGGCACCATCAAATGTTCACTGTTATATACCATCTGTTTTGTAATCGATCAAAAACTATATTTCATCAAATTTTTTCACCGATGTGAAGAAATTTCAAAGCCAACGTTTCTCGCTTTAATGCTCAAGTTAGTTTCTTTTTCTTCATGAAGTTACAGATGAGCAACGTGATCCAGCGTGGTACCAAATATTGTAGGCAATAGTTTCAGGTGTTAACTGAGTTCTGGCCAGCTGCAGACATGCAAAAGTTTCATTTCTCTGGACGAACCATTAAATAAGGAGATGCTCATTACAGATAGGTCATGGTATGTTGGAATGTTACAGCTATGAAAATGACCGTGTGTAATAAGCTAATCATATGTAGACACTATGCACTCAGATGGACCCTTTCTTTCTGCACACCAATCCCATCAAGGAAAATGTGCATTGCCAGACTTACTGTATCTGCGGCCAATTTGCAACAGCCAGTTTTGATATCCCGAAGAGCAGCTGAACAATCAGACATTTTAGCCTGATCTATTTGTCCGATTTCAAACAGGTATGAGAGATCTTGGTTTTCCTTGTAAATACAGAAGGCGGTAGCGAATGTCTTTCTGGTACAATGATACTGTTTTCCAAATCTCTAACGACTGACCCCTCCTCATAGCCATTTTGATACATTGCATCTCTCAGCATCGTCTAAATATTTTGCCTCGGCACGGAACTCAGCTTGCAGTTACATTCTGCACATTGGTCTCAGACTCGGCAGCTTCACATTGAAGATATACATATTGAAATCTTTAATCTTCAACACTTGTGTAACGTGTAAAAACAAGACCAACAAAGTCTTCTTCCTCAATTCCATGATCTTGTACCACAGTATCATCAGGAAAACTTTGCTTATTACAGAACGAAATATGTTTTTATTTTGCTGGCAGTATCAATTCAGTGCAACCTTCTGGAATCAACCATGTGATTGATACGATCACAAACACGATGGATGCCAGCGATAGCAACTTTAAGTTTATTGATAATCCTCGTGGATCTCTGATTTTATTTCATTTGTAATAGCACTTAATCCTATGCAATTTTTGCAAATTATAAAGTGATATCAAAGTTGCCAACGAATGTAAATGTTTTTTATCTGATGTCTGAAACGTTATGCTTGAAGCAGTTTAAGCATGTACCTTTAAAACAGTTACACAATTCCCTGCAACTAAAAAAGGGAACAATTGATATTCTTAGATTCCTCGAAAACAGCATAACTAAATTACAAATTGCTCCATCAACAACAAAGATGTAACGAAAATGGGTTTAAAGTGACCAAATAGATACGTGATCAGGCCATTAAAGAGGTCCTCGAAAGTGAGCTTGTCCAAGACAGACCAACTTTTTGACTCTGGTTTCTCATTGTTCAAAATTTGAATTTGAACCCAATTTTGATCACAATCAGCCAAACGTAGTTAAAATGAATTTTGAATATAGCGCAAAGGCTGACACATAATTACAACATAACTATTCACCACCTTAACCATTTACAACGTACATACATCGCCCTATTCCCAACTCATTTGCAATTAAAGGGCAACAAGCTGAATTAGTTTTAACACTGTAGGTTAATTAATGGTGAATTAATTGGTTATGTACGACTAATGTTAACCATGGTCATCTATTACGTGGTGACATTTTTATAGAGGTGGGAGATTTTGTGCGAAGGCATTCCTAGAATCCCAGAAATGAGTTTCTATCTGTAACAGAAGAAATCAGCAAGACTTTCAAATTGTATAAATACAGATGCGAGTCTGTAAGATAAAAAGGTCAGATATCTGAGGGGAATAAAATTGGGTAAAAAATGAGCAATTGCTTACAGGAATTGCTCAACACAAGTAGATGTACATCACTCGATAGCAACAGATGTTAGTAGGCTGATTGAGCACCAGAAACATTCAATGCTTTCAAGGAGAAAGTTAATGCTACCTGCAGCATACAGGCCACTTCGAGAGATCTCTAACCTGGGGCCTGATGCCGCTGTCTAATATCAATGTAGATCCCGTCAAATAATTCTGTCCGACTTTTCATCGGCAGCAAATTTAGGTGAACAGAGAGGCAGAGCTTTAATCAAAGCGCTGATAAGTTGGGATCCAGTGTCTTAACTCATTATTGCGATCAATTGCCTAATCCCGTGCTTCATGAGAAACTGGGTACAGCTCATCGTTCTCCCTGTCAACCCGGCCAGACAGCGTCAATGGATTAGACAACTTGACCTATCAAAATCTCCTACAACCACTTTGGATTCAGTCCGTCAGTGGGAGCAGGGGCCATAGTTTACGTTCGATGGATGCTTAGGGTTCGGGGTTCGCGGTGGGCAGGGTGTGAGAGGTGCTTGGCGGGTGCCCCGCAGCCGCTCCAAGTACTTCTACTTGTACACAACACACGCCAAAATCACACAGGTTTCCACCGTCAGTTGTTCAAAGTTCTCCTTTTACCTCCAGTTCTTATTTATCTGTGGTCTATTTATTTCAACAAGTTGTATCTATAAGATGGTACAGTTGCTGTTCAACTTAATCCTCTTCGCCGACTTCTTGTTTATGTTCTTTATTTGAGAGAATTCGAAGTAAACTATCACTAAGATTCCTTCCTTCTCTCATAAAGTAAGTGATAAAATGTACACTGATTTGCATTTGTGATTTCTACTGAGTCGGATGACTTGGACAGAACATTGAAATGGTAATTTGTGACTTATAAATGCATCACAAGTAAGAAGAAGTAAGAAGCGTACATTTTCCATAATTCACCAAGGGAACCGATGATGGTGATGTCAGTTGTACACAAAACACAGGAACCCCCATGCTGCCGCTAAGTACATGCACAACGAGTAAATCACACCTTGGCCATTGTTAAATCGAGATTGTGTTACCTGATACAGAGACAAGTCATATTTCGTAGTAACCTTTTGACAGACCTGTTGCCAACCTCTAACATTGAGGATAGAAGCTGCGTAAGTTTGTCAGAAAAACTTGGGCTCTCACTTTGTAAAGTACTACTGTGTAAACTGCTTTGTAGTAAACTTTGGTTTGGCCCGTGACAGTTTTCCTGAAAGCTTATTTCAACACTCTTTCTCCTTCTAATAACTGAAACAAACACGCAACAAGCGTTGGAATTATGCAGGGGAAGGTTTGTGTGATGAAAAAGTACTCAACTGCGAGAAATAGTTTTTAAACGTAATTATAAACTGTTAAAAGTGTCACCAAAAATACCACGAGAGTCCAACTTCAGTTATCAATTGCGCAGTATCTGCGAGTTTCGCTGATTTTAGACTTCGTGAATATAGCAAAAGTATTGTATGAATACGTTCTTCTAGAATCAAATAATCACAACGAGCTTTTTTATCTGCTGCTGGTTTGCTTTAATATAGTGAACAAGAGAAAGCCTACATCACAAATCTAGGGAGATATGACTCTATGTGCCGAAATGGATCCATTATGAGCACTTGATTACCTTGGTAGACCAGCTAAAAACATGTATCATCTGCAGAGAACGATGACATTATATAACAATTATTCAATTGTCGTATGACCTGGTGTTTACATCTTGCCATTTTATCATGCACTGAGGGCCTATAAAGTGATATCAATGTTTATCAGGCAAAGAAGATTCCATGCAAGAATGAGCTGATGTTCCGAATTCCTCTGTCACTACATAGCTCTACACGATATTACATGTCAGGCTGCAGTTTCTGCCGTGATGAGTCAATGAGAGTTTCCTTCTGTGCGACTCCCTTAGCAGTGAGGAGAAACAATGCCCTTTGGCCGAATCAAATTGAATTAACTCTTCATTATGCCTCTCACCGGTGATATGATTTCTGATATCTAATAATCGGCTTTGAGAACAAGGGCTATGGCATGATCTTATTACATTACGGCTGTTCTCTGCTGAGACTTCACTATCACAAAGCCGAAGGTTAAGCTGCTTGTCCCCTTCTTCCTCCTTACTCATTCATACAATAAGAGACAAGCACGGCCCTCAAATAACCGACATGAAATTGTCATTTTATAGTATATTGATAGAGGGTCCCCGAAACTAGCCATTATGGATGAATCAATAGAGAAGGGAAGACTTCCACGAGTGATTGAGACTCTCTTGACTGAGCTGGATCCTTCATTAGCCATAATTTGATCTGAACATCTGTTAGCAAAGACTTTCAGGCCATATGTCATTATTGCCGCTTGATAGTACTGCTCTTTACTGCTAAAAATGGGCAAAATGCTCTAATTTAATGCTCCTCTAAATTACCCATCTCATTTAGACTGTATTGATCCAAATTAATATTCTCAGTTGATTTAGAAAAGCAAAAGAGAAAGCCTACCATCACACATTCAATGCTTAGAAAAACAGCCCAATAGCTGTATTATCCTCGGGCAGCGAGCGATGAGCAGGGTGTAATGCGGCTGTTAAAGGCCTTTCAGGATCCATGACCAGGGGTTAGATAACCATTACCTTTTCTCCTTTTAGACTTGTGATAAGTGTTTGGAGGGAAATGAGACAGTATACCAATAATTGTACTGTTATTGGCCGAATTCTAACATATTCAATGTGTAGTTGGAAAGAAAGTGGGATAAACAGTGATAAACAGACAGGGCAGATGAGACTGTGTGATCTATTTTTATGGGCTACATTAAGTCTGTACTGTTTGGATCCTGCATTCCTTCAGCACGGATCAATCTAATGCCTCTTAGACCTCTGAACAAACTTTCACACTTGATTTCACCTCCGCAGCTTCGAATCACAGAACCCTGAATGTTCTTCAAACAACTTTATTGTTAAACTTCTTGGCCTTTCCAAGCAAAGAAAAAAAAGAACATTCAATTTACTACTGAAGTTTTTGTCACAAAGTTTGTGGGAAAACAACTAAGTCCAATGGACATACTTCGAACTAAGTTCGCATGAAAATTTGGAACTTTTTCTGGCATAGCACAGAACGAGTTGCAATTTTAACATCAAAATAATTGAGGTTTTGATACATTTGTATTATTAAACATGTGTTATTTGAGACAGTTTTGGGAAACACTAAACATTGCACGAAAGACCATAATCATAATTCGCCCTCAAAGGTAATCTGACAGTAATATCAGAATGCATTTGCAATTGATCTTGTGACCCACACATGCAAAGTCCAATCTCTAAGAAATAAAGTCTCATTCGGTTTTTTGTTTTTCATTTTAAAAAAAAAGGATATCTTTCTCCTTTTCTATTGCTGATTAAATACACCTTTTTTTACAATCGTCTGGACCATTCAAATTGATTTTTCATCAGTTGTTTTTGTGGATTGGGAGGCGAGGACCGAATCAAAAGTCTGTTTCCCAGGGCAAATTTGCTGTGTTCAATCGAGAGGGGCTCATGAATTTTTTATATGTTCATTTAGTGGTAACATGTAGCATTATTGGATGTCAGATGTGTTTGGATATCTACTCAGTCTATCCTTCCTGTCTTTTGTCACTTGCTAATTGCTTTCAATGCCTTAATCAAGCAATGTTGTAAATGAAGACAATCAATTTCTGAGTCCTGTCATATTGTCTCTGCTACAAGATGGATTCATCATTCCGATAAATAAAAGTTGACTTTCGCTGTTGTGTTAGAACAACTTACATAGTCCACGAATTGATCGATATAATGATATCTATGATGTCTAAATTATTAAATAGGCTTATTAAGTCTAATTCAGAGCTCAATACTTTCTCATTTGTTGTACATAATACATATAGACCACATACTTTTTATTAGCACTTTCTCTATTAGGTAGATGTAATCGTTCAATAATTCTTTGATATAGTTTATCGGAGAAAGGGTCCTGCTTATGAATTTATTACAACAAAATATTGCGTGATATTAAACTTCCCAATTATACTTCTCTCAGCGAAACGGCCAATGTGTTGTGAATAATGCAATTATGACTACAATCAACAATGCTGGTCTGAGCGGGAAAAGGACAATCAGGTGAAAGGGAATATTAGATTGAAACTTTGCGTACCTGTTTGAACTGTTCTTCGAAGGTCCAGTTGTGGTGTCCTGTTGGAGAGCCCGCATTGCCGATGCTTTCGCTGTGAGATTCAGAAGACCCCGTTGGGGTTGTAGCTGTTGGGGGAGAACCAGGTCTTGTTGCCGCAAGAAACCTTTCTCCGGGCCCGAAGGCTGGGTGCAGGGAAGGGTAATGGTGAGCAAACATATCGGTGGGCATGACAGGCAAAGGGGGACTCGGGCGGCTGTCGGTCCTCTCCAGCGGGGGAGGTACGGGCCGCACAACAATGTCTCGGGGAGATTCAGATCTTCGCTTATTGTTGTTCTCTGGGCCGTTTTGAAGGCTGGGTGGACCAGCAGCGCTGCCGTTGTGACTGCTATGGTGATGGTGATGGGTTTTGGTGGTCAGTCCGTGCTGAGCTAGGAGACCTGGGGGCCTCTGGGTACGTATCTCAGTCTGTGTCACCGTCGTGCCACTGTCACTGCTGCTTTTATTTGAATCTCCCGTGCCGGTAGTCCTGAGATCCTGGGCCCGCATTTCTTGCACCCTTAGTTCTTGGGCTCTAAGTTCCTCGTGCTTGCGGGCCCTCTCGAGGGCTTCCATTTGTGCCTCATGCAATTCCCTCTCGATTTCCTCCCGTTCTTCCATCTCCTGTCGCTTTAACTTTTCCAAAATCTCTCTGTGAGACGCATCTAACTTTTCAGAGTCAATATCATTGATATCTCCGTTATCACTGCCCAAGTCTGACGACTCCATTTCCGAATCTGACTTCAGCTCCTCATTGGACTGCAATATAATTAAATAATACTCATCCACACGCAAAATTAACAAAACACATAACAAAAAAATTAAATAAATAGACGCAGCTCTGAAATCTTGAAACAAAAATAAAAAAAATCTCTAACAATTCAGTTTACTTTTTGCAGTATGAAATGCTGTACCGTGTTTTTGCGCGTTGATAAGTTCATTTTGCCTGTAACCTTCTGTCACAACTGAATGAAAGCCGCAACCATACACAGATAACTTGTACCAAAACAACACGCAAAGGCATCAAAGCAAAGCCAAAACGGCAAGTTCAGGGAAAATTGCCAAAATCTTGCGATGTCAATTGAACTTTTCTGTAACTTCTTTAACAATCATCTGTCATTGGTTATGTTAATTTCAGCGAAATGCATAAACTATCCCACGTCTACTGATTGAACCAGAAAAAAAGTAATGATGAAGTGTATGCCAGCATACCACAAGAGGCCTAAAGCCAGCTGTATAAGGTGAAATATGCAATGTGTCCATGTGATTTCCTTTGTTTTAACATCAACTTTCTCTCCCCTACTGTGTCCTTTCTCCTTTGAATTAAAATTGAAATTCTCTGCTAAATGGTCAAGAGCAAATGAATACGCTAATGATTGTTGAAAAGGGAAGAAAAAATCCTTTGCTCTTGACCAACACTCAGATGCTGACCCTAAAATTGTAATGGCGATGATGTCACACCCTCTCAATAGTTCGGTTGCGAGATGGTGAGTGAGCAAAGAGAAGGGAAGTTGTTTAACCCCTGTGTGATGCGAAATGAAGCCACACTATCAGCCGCTGCAGTCAGATGAATGGGCAGGCTCACTCTTACCGCCCTCTCAGTCTTGTTCTTGACACACACTCGCAACACGCATGTTAAAGTTACTAGAAACCTACCAAACTTCCATCTGCATTACTTCTTTTGGGTTCCATGTCACCATAAAGGCAACACAGTTTTCTTGGGGTGTCAAATGTAGTCTTACGAGAGTTTCGCATTCAATAGAAGAGAATGGCCAATGAGTGAAAACTTCAAAGGCGAGCGCACTTTTCATCAACACATCCCATAATGCACTTTTCTTGACTAGTGTAAAGTTATACTTTGCAACCATTTAATGTTGCTATGCGCACTCTGTCAGGTTAAATTCTATTACTGGTACATTATTTTCGAATAAAAACTAAGAAGGCCTCAAACTTGTGTTATTCATTATGCTTTATTGGTATTAATAACTAGGCTGCAGAAACAAGTGTGTTTGGTATCATTAAATACAAAACATAGGAACTTGTTTCCACACTGAACACCTATGGAATGAGTCGTGATGACTCATTTAACCTGTTGCCAAGTGAAAAAAGGAAACTAATCATATTAATCATTGGACAATATAATGCACTAGTGGATCCACAGGGAACCCAGGAGCCTGGGTCCCCTTAACCCACAGATTTAGAGGTAAAAGTGTACAATTTAAGGGCTAAATAATGCATCTGAGGACCCTAATGGTATATTTTTTCCAAATAATTCCAGCTCTGCTTTGCTTGGCATAAACATTATATTTCAAATTCTTCTCATTTCACTCAAAATATTAAATCATTTCATTTCATGTTTCTTTTTCTTATATACACCTACATTATATTGACTATGGCTGCAACCCTTTCTGTTTTTAAAAAAATTTTAGGACACAAGCCCTGGCTGTAACATATTTTACCTGTAAAGATTGAAGTGAAGTATTTTTGCATACATTATTACCTCAAAATGTCTAAGAATTAATAAATATTTTAACACAAGATTGCTTTGAAATGTCAACAAAAAGTGCTCAGAATAGTACTTAGGAAGATATACATTTTGAATTAAAAATGCAACAGTTTTTGGGTCCCTGAGTGGGCCTTAGACCCTGTCTTACAGAGATAAATGTATCTACAAACTAAACCCAAAAAAAAACAAAGACCTCTCATTTGTCATATTAAGAAAAAGAATATTGCATTTATAAAAGTGGTTGGAATCTTTTGTATCGAGATAGATCTTTTGTAATGTACCCACACAAATGTAATTTGACACAAAATGAAGAAAAAGTACCAGGGAAAAGTGGTAGAATGTATGTATAACACTTAAAAATGCAAGAGCTTGCAGAGCCTTAAGGAAGGCCCTGGACCCCAGTCAATATTGGCTCACTTCACTCACCTCACTCTGCTTCCCTACATGGGAAAAATTTTAACAAAATTTCTGGGCCTCCTTCCTTGATTAATTCCTGAATCTGCTACTGGAATGTTAATTCTGGGTTCTTTCTCTTGCTCTCCACTTTCTCTTACTCTACCTCAACCAACTCAACATACACGTGGAACATAGACCTACATTTCCACTTGGCAAATGTAAAAGAACGTTACACTTTTATAATAATGAACTTTTACATTAATTTAACTGACTGTTACTTATTTGTTTGGGAGTTAGCATAATATAACAATATACATACATAATATATGAACGAACACTCTCTCTCCTCATTTGGTCTGTATTGAGTGAAATATTCTGTCCAGAAGCTGTTCTTTTTGCTTGTTGTCTCTGCTCGTACGAATGTATTGGCCTTCCAGGACCAGCACACCTTCCCACAGTGAAATATTCTCTCAAAGCTCGTATATAGGAGCAACAGCTTTGAGACAGAATATTTCACTGTGGGAGGGTCTGCTGGTCCTGGAAGGCCAATACATTCATATGAGCAGAGACAACAAGCAAAAAGAACATCTTCTGGACAGAATATTTCACTGAATACAGACCAAATGAGGAGAGAGAGTTCAAGAGAGATTTCATAACATTCATTCAGTTCAGGGACTGGTCTTTAGTGAGACCTGTCCCATTACAAAATTGAAAGAGCCTGCCACTGCTAACACCCAGATACAAGGACAACTGAAAATTTGAAATTCTTGGAGTATCACTGTTCAGATTTAATCTTACTGTCTCTGTGTCTCCAATGTCTTGTGAGTATTTAAAATCAATACACAACCCAATCCTTTCAGTAATGTAATGTATGGCTCAGTAATGAGGATAGTTGTTACAGAGAAAATAGAGATTTTCATGACATTTGCATGATGCTTCCATGTTGCTTTACTTTCCAAAACCTATCTAGAACATTCCAAGAACATCACAAATTTATTGTGATGGGAAACTCGATTTGACACAATTACGTAGAAAGGTTCATATTGATATAAGTATGAAAAAACTCTTCATTACACAGATATTCAAGATTTTTATTACTTTTTCATCATGCAAGCCTTTCCAAAACATTCCAAAAATGTAATGAATGCATTGTGACAGGCAACTCAATTTTACACATTTTCGTAGAACCAGTCATATACAGTATACATAATATAACAATATACATACATAATATGACAATATATATAGGTTGTGTGGGACTTGGTGTGGTCCATACATGAACAGCCCAGAATTCATCACATACAGAGTTGACATGAAACTATTGATCAGTAAAGATTTTCCTCAAGGTGATGAATGATGTTGGTGTGTTCTTATATCTATTTAAGCCTTATTAACCAGTTATTATTTGAAAATAATATGCCTTTTCATTTGGTATAGTGACTGAGAAGCCACTCTCCTGATATCTATCCTCAAAATGCTATGTCTAGATCCCAGGCTGTATTTATTATTTGCCTTTTATTTTTAGTGATGAATATTACAAAATTCAAGATGTACAGGATTAATGTACCACATGATTATTGGCATAATTGTACAGGAATAGCAACAAAAATATTCAGGATTGATGCCACACATTTCCTGAACAGTTAAATTGTCAAGGAATATTATCAGGTTGTACATGATAAAGTATGCACAAGTGGTACATTAGGTTATACTGGAATATGGTTAAATTATACCAGATTAGCTGAAAATAGTAATTTTTGGCACTAAAAATTTCTCAATTTTCTAGTTATGGCCAGCTACATATCTTATAAAGAGACCATCCTCTTTATCAGGGTATCTGTGTTCAACAGCTTCAAACTGTATGAAGAACAAGACATCATTGCCCTGATGGATCAGCTCCCAGATAAGCTATTTGGTGAACTTCCCCCAGGTGTAACTTCTGACCAAGCTGCAGTGGCTAAACAACACAGCCAAGGGGAGCATCCTCTCACATCTAAAGAAAAGGCAAATAAGAACAAGAATGCAGAAGCCCCATGTCTTAGGGACAATAGGAAAGCTAGTGGCATTGCCCTGTATGTCAAAAATGTTTTCAAGGGGTACATAGATTGTTCCAAGCAGTCTCCAAAAAACAGGAATTGTGCTTATGGATCTGTTCCATAGCAAGTATCCAACAGAGAGTACCTGTTTGATCCCAAAACTGGACAATAATTCTCTGATTTTGACTTCAGAAAGCAGGCTGTTTACCATATGGTCCAGAATGCTGATAAACTGTATGAACTTGTGAAACTTCATTTGGATACTCAATACAAAACCTGGTGCAAGGAGCAGCTGGATCCAATGGAAGATGGTGATTTGTGATCCCTTATTTATTAGAAATAGACAACTTTTAAATGTAGGTACAACTTATTTTGCTTTTAAATGTCCAGGATTTTATTGAAATTGTACCAGATTATGGCAAAAATGCACCCCATGATTGCACAGGATTAGCATAAATTTTCAAAGATTATATTCAAACTGTTCTAGATCTGCAAATGTACAGGATTAATGGTTACACTGTGCTGGAAATTTTCCACTATATGTACCTTTCATAAATTGTACCAGATTAGCTTTTGTATTGTATGGGATTTCTGTATGGGGATTTAATTGTACCAGATTCTGCAAAATGGCTAGGATTAGAGATAACATGTACCCAAATTTAATTATTTTTAATTTTATAACAGTTTCCAATTGGGGTAGTAGTACCAAACAACAAAGGGTCATCTGCAAAAACAGACAAGAAGATGAAGCTGATCTCCATTTCCCTTTGGATACTGACATTGGGACTGATGTAAGTGACATTCCTATAATAGTTGTGTACAATGGATTCAAACATTAATGTGCTGCAAAGCCTCTTAGGCCAATGCAAGAGCTTTGTGTGACAAGTTGGGACAAGGAACCCAGGACCCTCTTGTTAAGCAAGTATTCTCCAAAGCTTCTGAGAGCAGTCAAACAGCTATGTACTCAGTGGGAAAACTTATGATTACTGCACACGAAGCCCTTGCTTAAGAAGCTGCTGCCCTATGTTCTAAAAGGTAGAGAGGGGACTCTGGTGATCAAAAATAGAAAGGAAAGCCAGGGATGGCACTACAAAGTGGACATCAACTACAAGCAAATATGGTGTTGAAAAGCAAACTCCCAAAGAACTGAAAGCTCACATCCATAGGAGGCATGATGATGGGACTTACAAGTGTCCTTTTGAAGGATGCAATTTGTCTACAAAGTTCACTTCCAGCATGCATAAGCATGTCCAGAACCAGCACTTTGATGAATATTATGATTGGTGCCAATACTGCACTGCCTACAAAACTGATCAGAAGCACCTCCTTACAAATCACATGTGTGATAAACATGGTTATGGGTTGAAAATACCCTGTACCAAATTTGGCTGCAACAAACTGTTTTCTTTGAAATTGTCCAGAGATGCTCATATGCAGTACTGCTGGGAAGCAAAGAAATTTGCATGCACAAATTACTGTCCCCAAAAAAAATCTTCAAGAGGGAGAAGAACTTGAAGTACCACATAGCTGTTGTGCATACTGGCTCAAAAGATAAAATCACTTGTGATGATTGCAAAAATGTCTACCAGAGTAAAACCAGTTACCTTGCTCACAAAAGGAATGAAAAGTGTCCTGGTTTGAGGAGGATTCAGATGATGACATGGAGAGGGAAACTTCTGAGGCATCTATTGATATATCCACTATCATGGACACTGAGTGAAATGTGTGGGATTTGAATGGCTTTGTATTACAGATTAACTCTAGAACATTATAAACGGAGAAAATGTACAGGAATACATACATATTGTTCAGGATTACACAAAAGTGTTCATACAACTGTACAGGATTAAACATTTATTGGACTGGATTTGGCACTGAACTTAGGAAAATTATGGATGGCAATATTGTACAGGAATAGAAATGAAATGTGCAGGATTACACATGGCTTGTCCCAATGGATTGTATGGGATTTAACAATCATTGTCCAGGATCAGACACTGAACTTGTGTTTTCTGTTAATTTTTGCATGGTACAGGACTGTACACAGGTTGTACCAGATTAAGAATGTATATTTTCAGTGTTATCATAGATTGTCCATGAATGGATAATATTTTGGGACTTAGAGTGCCCAATTGTACAAGATTTGATCAGGATTTGGTTAGGATTAGGTTCAATAATGTTTCAAAGGTTTAAAACTACATTGTACCAGATTGGGGTAAAATGTACAGGATGTGTACTTTTGGGTTTTTCTTATTTCTTAGTTGAGGTTCTTCAACTTTTCAGAACTTAATCCAATTTGTTTAAGGGTTTTCATGTTTTTGCAAATGACTCATTTCACTCTGTAAATAAGAGCACAACAAATAAAAACTTGAATTTTTACTTTCTTTTATTTCCATGTTTAGTTTCAAATATTTTCACAATAAGTGAGTGGTGTGCAATTAGTGATTATTTAACATCTTTTCTTCAATTTATCCCACCAACCCAAGTTCCTCAATTTAGCAACCTGGGCTGGAGTGAGGGAATCTCTGATTTCATTCGGTGTGTAAATGTCCTCAATTTCAAGGACACTCTTTTTAAGTTTTAGGCAGCTCAAAGACAAATGGTAATATGCCCACGATTTTTTCACCCAGGTATCCATTTGTTGTTACCAGCCTATCTCTTTTGACTTGCATTTTCACAATATGATCATAAGGACTCTGTTTTAAACCCTGGGTAAATTGGACTTGCACCCATAGCACACTGAAATTTTGAAACCTTGTAAGAAAGCCAAAAGTGGAGGGGTTTTCATTTAGTCCAACAGCTCTTCCCAAACTTGAACTGGAAGCATTGTCAACATTGAGATCCTGATTTTCCACATTCCCTACATACCCCCTGGACATGTACAGGGAAAGCCTGGTGTTCTGGTTGCCTATGTTTGGTTCTTTTGTCAGGGATAAAACCACCACCTACAGATTCAGTCACATTAAATACTCTCTCATTGAAAGCTTGGGAATATTCCCTGGCCCTTTTCATTTGTTCCCTTTTGTCCCTTCTAGATTGCTCACCCTGGGTTGGTCTCTGACCATATAAAACCCTCTAACAGCACAAAAATTCAGTGTGTTCCTGTTCTTTTCAAGTTTTAGGCAGCTCAATGACAAATGGTAATGTGCCCACGATTTTTTTCACTGAGGTATCCATTTGTTGTTTACCAGGCTATCTCTTTTGGCTTGCATTTTCAAAATATGATCATTAGGACTCTGTTTTAAGCCCTGGGCAAATTGGACTTGCACCGCTAGCACACTGAAATTTTGAAACATTGTAAGAAAGCCAAAAGCGGAGGGGCTTTCATTCAGTCCAACAGCTCTTTCCAAACTGAAAACTGAAGCATTGCCAACATTGAGATCCTGATTTTGCACATTCCCTACATCCTCCCCCAGCCATGTACAGGGAAAACCTGGTGTTCTGGTTGCCTATGTTTGGTTCTTTTGTCAGGGATAAAACCCCCATCCACAGATTCAGTCACATAAAGTACTCTCTCATCAAAAACTTGGGAATATTCCCCTGACCCTTTTCATTTTTTCCCTTTTGTCCCTTCTAGACTGCTCACCCTGGGCTGGTCTCTGACCATATAAAACCCTCTACCAGCAAGAAATTGAGTGTGTTCTTGTTCCTGGAGAATCATTGTACACACATCTTCTCACCAAGTATCTATCAAAGCTGGTGGCTTTTTCCTTTTCAATGTCGAATGGCCTATTTCAGCCATGTTAACAGAGGTAACACAGTAACTCCTGAAAATAAGGAGCAAATTTATTGTACCATCTTGCTAACCACTACTTTACCCCATTCTCAAGTGAAAGCAACAGAGCACAGATTTGCTCCAGCCTCATCTGTAATGAACATGTAAGGATTAAAATATACAGAATTATTGCCTTTTACTTTTCAACATTATGTAGGGGGTCTGCCAGAACAATGCTATAGTTCCAGAAGTCTCCTCCTGTACTTCTATGGTAGCCAGCCTCATCAGTTTCCTTGGGGAGGGATGGTACACCCAGAGTGTAAGTGTGTTTCATCCAGCACACCTTTTGTGCATGCCATCAAAATAACAAATAACAAAATATCAATAACAATGGGCTCATGTTCTTTTTCTTCTGGTCTATGTTCAGCATTAGGTTGGCCATTCTTCTGGATGACTTGAAGACAAAGGACTTTCCATTTCCAGCTATGTTC
Organism: Haplosyllis leylae; assembly: GCA_038406175.1. NCBI lineage: Eukaryota > Metazoa > Annelida > Polychaeta > Phyllodocida > Syllidae > Haplosyllis > Haplosyllis leylae. The sequence continues at coordinate 271 of JBCAUG010157618.1, read as the reverse complement.
TGACAGTCAAACTGCTTCTTCAACTCTTCATTCACCCTTTTGCTCAATACCTTTTAACTGTATCTTCAATATCCTTGTCATGCAGTGTAGTTTCAGGCTTTGTACTGCATGTATGTTCTCCCTGGTGGTAGACTTCCAAAAGCCTCTGTGTATGTAGAATTCATAGCCCCACAGGTTTTTAGGTGGTTTAAGTTTACACTTAAACCACCTTATAGCATAGTGCATGGCAACTTCTTTTCGGCAATTTGGGACACTTCCCGTTGGAATTTCT
>JBCAUG010157507.1:0-20305 GCA_038406175.1 Haplosyllis leylae | reverse complement strand
TGGCTGAAATAGGGCAAAATGTGGGTTGCACCCGACCGATGCTATAGACTGCTTTAAACTCCGTTTAAATCAGCCAAAAATGTTAAGAAACAACTGTTTTTGTAGTTTTTTTTGTCAAATATTCTTAAATATTTTCGGATATAATTTTCCCTGACTGGACCAAAATTCCTCGACTTTTCTTGGGACTTTTTGGTAAAATTTAAAAATTCCTTCAATTTTCCCTGACTGGGAAAACTTCTCTTAATTTTCCAGTGCGAGTGGGAACCCTGTTATTATTCTTTATTCCATCACATGCGGAAACCAATTTCAAAAGTAAACATTAACAGAGGGTGGAAATTCTTGTACACCAATTGACAGCAAAGTTTACTGTATTATTATACAACAAATAAGAAACAAGAATACATCACCATTTTCGGACTGAAGCTGTGTCCACCAAGAAGTTCACCAAAGAACATGAGTTTATTTGGTTCGGACTCTCTCATCAGATGCTTCCTGATTCCCTCCACTGCTGCCAAATAGTCCTCCTTTAACCTGTAAACAATATATTACAGGTTATATTGACAAAGCACTGACATTATGAGCCATTGTAATACTACCACTGACAGCAGTATTTACGAAATGTCCATGTGTCTACATGTTGCAGCGATTAAAGATGCCATTACGCACATCATAAAGTATGCTGAAAGTAGAAATAATGACCCTTTTCTTGCTTGAAAAGCCACAAATTTCGTTTGGAAAGAAAAACTGTATTAAGAGTACCCTTTTCTTGCTTCAAAAGCTACAAATTTTGTTTGGAAAGAAAAACTGTATGAAGATGTTTGGTCATTACAAGAAGCCAAAAAAAAACTACAAAAGGGATAAGCACTTAATGTTGGGAAAGCAGAGGTTTTTGAAGTATTTACATATTGTTAGTCTTTCCTGTTTGCAGCCACCCTTTCAGTAAGTACTCGTAATAGCTGTCTGCCCTGGCACCTAGCGTTATGGTCGACGCCGAGCGGAATTTTCCGTTGTTTGCATTGATAAACATCGGTACCAGACCATCTTTCTTTGGTAGCTCGTGAACGTGCTTCTGCACCAAATCGACAGCTTCCTGTTTGTGAAGCAAAATAATTACAATTAGCATCATCTGCATTCAAGTCTCCGCACTTTTGGGTCAACTTTTGATCGTACAGATACCATTCACCTCATACTTGTGGTCTCCAGTAATTCTACTCAAATCTCTAAACTCCAACTGTATAGTAGTGACCTCTGACGTACTGCTATCTGGGCCCCATCGTGGTGCATGAGCATTGTGGGTCTTCAGGTTAACATCCGAATACGGCACTTGGGATTTTGCATTGAAGGCATACATGAGCCTGTCACCTAGGTCTTTCTGCAATGTTTAGTGAACTTTGTTTGAAAACTGATTTTATCTAATGACTCCCTTTAGTAAAACCATGGTCGCACATACAATATAAAGGGGTCTCAAACGCCCCGGGTGGGCACCGACCTATAATTTGGCAAATTTACATGAAAAACAAGGCGATTTTTTTTTGCCAGAGGGGCCGCATTCTAGTATCCCAATCCACCGCCGACACATTTCACCAAAAATCATGTATATTTGCAAGCAGAATGAAGGACACTGTTGAAAATGAGGTAGCACATTTTTTTTTACAATAAATCAGAGACATTATATTTACTATCGAGATGGTTAACTTACTGTATAGCCCATGTTGCCAGGTATTTTGCTGCACCCCTGGTGGCTGGAAGGCTTAACTACAGACCAACACATAAGCCATGTGCATTTACTGTTCACTCTAATCTAAGTTATGCTCATTTGTCTCGAAAATAAGCTATTTTATTCATTCCATAATGACAATTCCTACATCCAAGCTCACCTGAACAGAACTAAAACATTGATCGGGAGTAGTTTATCAGTGTTTGTGGATGACATAATATGTGAAGCTTAACTTGGGGTAGGCGAGGCTTGCAGCCACAGGAAGGCTCGGTTTCAAAAATCTGTTAAGTGACCTATCTCGATAGTAAATACAATGTTTCCGAATAAATGAAAAATTATTGCACAACACCCTCCAATGATAAATAGCTTGACATGAAAAATTAAAGAAATTAACTTCCTAGTTTTATACAATAGCGAATTTTAAGCATACAAAAATGGGTTTGCAATCAATTTACGAATCGTTCAGTAATCTATCGTACACGACTTCCTTCAAAACTGTTTCCTGATCAAAATAATATAAAAGGTCCTGGCTACAACAACACATGGTTGGGTGTTCGTAGAACTTAAAACACTTTTTTTCAATGAAATGAAGTAGACTTTGTTTTTTGACAATTGTCCGTGCTGGTTAGCTGCTCCAGTGCTGCCACGGAACCGGTGTGAACAAAAATACTTCACCAAAAGGAACTTAAAGAACAAAGGGAACTAGCCATTTCGCTAATAATTATGAGCTGAAGCAGATTTTTGTTAATCGCTTTTCAGGCCTTAGTGCCACTAGGTACTAAATTCTACGACTGACCAGGATTTGGACAGGAAACTGAAGCCCGTAAGATATCCAAGATGCAATCATGTCGGAGTAAGAACCTGGATTCGGGCGTTTAAATGCGTACATAAGACGGTCACCCAGGCTACGCTACAAATGAAAAGACACAACAGTGTCACAAACAGAGGCCAAAGATTTCAGATAATCCATGGACATTTCTTCTTCTTTCATGTCAAGCTACTAAGAGGCAGGACACCCAATTCTCAAGGTAAAGATCCAGTGCAAGTATTTCCCCATGCCTATTCTAGTCAATTAAAAAACAAGAAGAGTTGTATTTCTATAAATTGTAGACAGAATTGTCAAGTATCTATCGACCCATGTTAGACTGCTTTCTACAGTTGAAAGCAGTGAAACGTATATAATTCTTAGATCTACTTTCAGTGGCGGATCTAGGATTTCCCAGACGGGGGGCGCCAACCTATTATTTTGTCAAATTTTCCCCGAAAACTGCATGAAAGTGAAAGAAATTGGACCCAGAAGAGGGGGCGGGGGCTTGCATATTTAGCGCCCTCCCCACCTCCCTTAGATCCGCCACTGACTTTTCTAATATTTCTGAAAGAGTAACTCTCAAAATTCTAATGGCAATTGTATCACTGTAAATTGAATGAAAAAATTATGTGCGTTTGCGGAAACAATCCCATTCAGTTAAATATCACATTTACAAGTATTAATGTCAAACAGTGAAAGTATACTAACTGCCTTGGTGAGAAACATTTCGTCTTTGGACAGATGATAGGAACTAAGTAGACCACCCAACACTCGAATGGTGACTTCAAATAAGTTAGCGTCCTTATTGACTTCAAAAGATAAGTCGTTCGCAACCCAGTTCCTGGCTTCTTGGAATTCTGTGAAAAAAGTAAAGGATTCCACTAAAAGTCTCCGAAGCGAGACTTCCACTTGACGATAATAATACACCAGGACACCCAGGAAATTTGCGGGTCTCTTTTGATCAGTCTTCACTGGGAAAAGATGAAAGCAGTCAAGGAAAAGAAAACTGAATGGACAAAAAATACCCCGTATAATCAGGACTGGCTGTGGCATTAAAAAACAGTAAGAATGAAGCGTTATATTTCTATTTACTACAGTATTAGCGAAAATATCTCACCATCTTTAAGTCCCATAATATACATGGTATCAAGTGAGTCTACCATAGTTAAACCCAGATTGAACCAAGTGCTGTGGCCTTTAGTAAGTGGCATTAATTCATCCTTGCCCCACGCGTACTTTTTGTATGCTGCCCAGGCGTGTTTGAACGCATTTACCACTGCTTCCTGTTGTTGGTTTGTTGGACCTGAATGGTTAGAGTTCATTAAAACACGGCATTGAAAAAGAAGCCAGTCCTGTGACTGCCAAATTCAATATGTACAACAAAGACTCGATCAAATTCTATTGTGATCATTCAACCTGAAGCGTCAACCAACCTGAGAAAGGATCTCCTTTAGCGCCTACATTAGGTTTCTGGAAGAGAAAATTGAAATTATAAATACAACATCCAAGGCAAACACAAAATTGTCAAAACTAAGAACTTCCAAACAGAAATTCAAAATAAACTCAAGGCTAATAGACGCACAACAGCAAGATTTAAAGTGGAAGCGCGGACAACTTGTGGTAGACGATCAGATATATAAGCCAAAAGTGTCAGAACCAACAGTAACTGAGATCATAGAGATGAAGAAGGAAGATCTGAGGAAAGTGCTGACCAGAAGAATGTTCTCTGGACAACAAGGAAATAAAGATGGAAGTTCATTCCTAGGATTCGCTACAAAAGTGCATAGTATCTCAGACGTTTTAGAAAGCTACAAGCAAATGAAATACCGCTTTCTTGATGCAACTCATGTTATGTGTGCATACAGAATAATGGACCCCAATGTAGCATACATGACAGATTGCGTGGATGGAGGGGAACTCGGAGCAGGCAGAAGACTGGTTGAAATGTTGACTGAGAACTCGGTGGAAAAAGTTGCGGTATTCGTGGTCAGACATCACAGAGGACCGAATTTGGGAACTGTCAGATTCTATATGATCGTACAAGCAGCTAAGACAGCAATTGACAACATGCCGGCCAGCTTTGACCGACTGTTGCAAGCTGAAGGTGCTAGCAACAACTTCTCACTGTTCTCTGCAAGTGTACATCCAACAGAGGCACCAGCAAAGGCCCACAGACTTGCTAGAGCACCCACTAACTCGCATCGAGGATGTGGTGCCAGTTCTGCAGCGAAAGCCTTAAACTTCGGACAGAAAACACATGAAAGCACTCCGCCAAAATTCCCGCGCAATTCGGTGGAGGTCTGAAATGGAACAAGTGCCAGTAACCTCTGTTCTATGAAGGTTGACACAAAGAACTGACAGTAGTGTTACTTAGTAGAAGACTATACTGTTTAGTCTTTCCTTTTGATAGAAATAAGTGCCGCGCTCGAAGATGATGTTGATTACAATAAACTTTGATGTCTGTAGAAGTAATTTTAAAAAGCAAAACGGATGAAGTATGAAGTATGATATAATATTGTTACAAGAAACACATTCCAGTAAAGATGTAGAGACAGTCTGGTCCACAGAATGGGGAAGAAAGATATATTGGTCACATGGGGATACAAAGTCAAAAGGTGTTGCAGTGCTAGTCAAACCACAGTTAAGTTTTGAATTGTGTAAAATGACAACGGACACCGATGGGTGAATTATCGTGTTAGATTGCATAATTGATCAAAAAGAAATAATGATTGTGAATGTGTATGCCCCAAACACTGACAAGCCAGAGTTCTTCACAGAGGTATGTGAGCTTATGGCCGAACATGCCTTTGGTGACAGAGTAATTATGGGTGATTTTAACCTGGTACTGGAACCGGAGAAAGATTCAGTAAATAGAAAAAACAATAATGAAAAAGCTCAAAGGTTTATAAAATGGTATTGTGAAGAGGCTATGATGATAGATACTTGGAGACACTTTAACCCAAACAAGTTTGAATTCACTTGGTGCAGGAAAAATCCTAGAGAGACTTTTGCAAGATTAGATTATGCACTGGTAAATTACGGATTGATCTCAAGTGTAAGATCAATCAGACATAAACCCTCATACAAAACAGATCACAACACCGTAGCTCTTCACATGATTTTTGACAAAGATTTCAGGAGGGGGAGAGGGTTCTAGAAATTGAATAACAGCATCTTAGAAGAAAAAGGGAATATTGATAAAATAAACTCTGTCATTGAAGACATCTCGGAAAAGCGGAAAAGGAAAAATATAATAAATGTTACAAATGGGAAAGAGTGAAAGAAATGGTTATGAAACAATGTAAAGAAATCTCTCGTGATAAGGCGAGAAGAATAACGAAAGATGTAACTGAACTACAGAACCGCATAACTCAACTACATGAACAGAGAATTATGGCTACGAATGTAGAAAGTGAAGTTATTGAAGCAGAGCTAAGTTGTTGTGAAAACAAGATGAACAAGATATTTGAGTACAGAGCCAAAGGTGCTCGAATCCGAAGCAGATGTAAGTGGTATGAAGAAGGGGAAAAAAACACTAAGTATTTTCTAGGTCTAGAAAAAGTAAGGTATAAGAATAAGACGTTGAGAGCGTTTTGCGATTAGCGGACAACACCATTACTAGAGATGAGAAGTGTATACTTGCAGAGCAATCCAAATACTACGGTAAATTATACACTGCAAATCCAGAGATAAGATTTATTTTTGAGAATGAGTCGAATGTAAAGCTGGACCAAGAAGACAAGGAAAACCTGGATCAGCCATTCACTTTTGAAGAATTCACAGGTGCTTTAAAAGCGCTTGCTTCAGATAAATGTCCTGGGAATGACGGCCTGTCCAAGGTGTTTTACGTTGTCTTTTGGACCAAGCTAGGGAGAATCTTGTGGGAAGCTATTCAAGAATCCCACAAAAATTGGAAGTTATTTAGATCCGCAAGAAGAGGTGTGATAAGCCTTATTCCGAAGAAGGGCAAGGACCCTTTAGAAATCCGAAGTTGGAGACCGATCTCCTTGTTAAATTTAGACTATAAAATAGCTTCAAAGATGATAACTAGTTGGTTGAAGCCTTATCTCAAAAAAATAATAGGAACTCAGCAGTCCGGGTACGTGCCGGGTTGTTTTATTGGAAGTAATATAAGAAAGTTGATAGACTTGTTGATCTACCTAGAAAGAGAGGAGATCCCTGCTGTATTACTAACAGTAGATTACAAGCAATGTTTTGATAGTGTAGAACATAGCGCGCTATTTGCAGCATTAAGGTATTTCAACATGGGAGAGCATTTTATTTCTTGGGTTGCCATGTTGTATAAAGACTTTGAACTATGTGTAACCAATAATGGAAAATGGTCAAGTTATAAACCCCAAAGTCAGGGAGTACATCAAGGATCAGCCTTGTCTGGTCCAGCATTCCTGTGTGTAGCAGAAATTTTAGCTATAAATATCAAAAATAATAAGCGAATAAAAGGGATATCGGTTGGCCCAGAAGAAGAAAAGATATCGCAGTATGCGGATGACACCAATCTTTGGTCGCTTCATGATGAATATTCAATTAATTATATTATTGATGAATTAGAGAAATTCTACTGTAGTACTGGGCTAGAGGTTAGCTACGAAAAATCAATACTGTATTATGTTGGTTCTTGATGCCCGCGTGGTAAACTAATGCTATCCAAAAAATTTAAATGGGGTGCTGCGAATATTAGTACCCTGGGACTGCTGATAGACCTTCAAGATCTAAATGATGTTAATGAAAAAAATCTAGAAGAAGTGTTAGAGAAAGCTCAGCGGGTAGTAGAAATGTGAAAAACACAAGATCTGACTTTGTTAGGCAAAGTACAGATCGTCAACTCACTGATAAACTCGCAATTCGTTTATAAAATGCAAGTACTTCCAAAATTGTCAAGCAATGCGTTACAACAGATTAAAAGGTTAATAGTGCAGTTCATCTGGAGTGGACGAAAGCCAAAAATCAGATATGAAACGCTATGGTTAGTGTACGAAGAAGGAGGAGTAAAATTAAGTGATATTGGTAACAGATCTCTCACTTAAAGTAGAGTGGATTCGAAGAATACACCAGGAGTTGGACCAGGTAGTGAATTGGTTAGCATACTACCACCTAAATACCAAAATTCAAAACGAGATATTCTGGCAATGTAATTTAAGTAGAAAGGACGTGCCACAGCTACAATGTAACAATAAGTTCTGGGAGAGTGTAGCTGAAGCATGGGCCGAGGTAAATTTCAGCACTCCACAAGAACCGGGTGAAATAGCAAATCAGATAATTTGGTATAATTCCCATATTAAAGTTGCTGGCAGTATACTCTTCTGGCAGAAGTTGTACAACCAGGGGCTCCTTCAAATTAAAGACCTAGTGGTCGAGAATAGAATAATAAATTTCGAACAATTCAACTATATATATGGGACCGACTCCTGGATGGAATACAACTCGCTTATGTCCGCAATACCAGCAAGTTGGAAAAGAGAGGTACTTGAAGCAGAGCCTGAAGAGGAAGGCTGTTGTATGTATGTGCAGTTAAGCGCACGCCCCAAGTGGTCAAATATGGTTTACAGAATACTGAATAGCAGAAATAATGAATCTACTAGTAGATGCACGGACAGGTGGAGAGAATTACTAAACCTACCCTTCATTGACCTGAGTGAGGATTTCGCAAAGTTACATAAAGCTGTTACTATTGCTAAATATCGAGCCTTCCAATACAGGCTTCTGCATAACAGCATTTTCCTCAACAATTGGTTAAAACACTGCGGACTGAGCAAAACGAATTTATGTGATTGGTGTAAAGTGGAAAAAGAAACAATACCTCACTTCTTCGTCCACTGCCCAGTAGCACAAAGTTTATAGAATGAGGTAAAGCAGTACGTAAGGGTCACTTACAATCAAGAGTTTGAAATAAATCAAGCGAGTTTATTACTAGGTAGATATGAAAAAAAGTACCAGCAGCTACTAAGTTGTATTGTTAAGCAAATAATGTACGCATGTAAATGTAGAAAGAAAAAGCCGACGATTCAGGTGGTCATATCAGAATTCGAATTTATTCACGAACATGAAAAAAACAAGGCCTCTGCAGCACAGAGCGAACGGAAATACAATGAGTACTGGCCAGATAAACTGCCAGTAAGTAACATGTAAAGAAGTACAAGTCATCACCCCAACCGTTGTTATGTTAAAACTTGCAGTTCGTGCGAATTATGGCAGTTGTATTTATCTTAAAATGAATAAATATGCAAGTTCGTTTTGCTAAAAAAAAAAAAAAAAAAAAAAAGAACTTTCAAATGGAATCATTACCTGTATTTGCTCTGGTGGCTGCTCAATCGGTTCTTTTCCAGCTCCATCCTGCACTTTGGCCGGAGGTGCCGTGTCCGGTTTTTCGTTGCCTTTTAACAAAGGGGGTCCACGCTTTCCTCCAAGATTCTACAACAGATTAACATGTTATGTAATCCAGTAAAACTTTGTTGCAAAATTTTAATTAAAAAACAGAAAAGAACAGCTTTTTGTTTCAGAAAGGAAAAGGTGTCGACGGATGGAAAGAGACTTTTCTACTTCATTATTCGTAACAGGTTCGACAAAGGAACGAGTGCAGAAATTTAGCACGCACCTCAAAATAATTTTAAGTACTAGAGCCGCTAAAAACACTAATTTAACTGTAATTAGATGAAGTGTGTCAGGCAGATGGTTAGAAACACAACGTGGGAAAGAATAATACTTTAAAATACAAGCTCTTGAATCATTACGTACGATAGTAAAATATTCAGAAAATACGTGAACAAGGAGAGCCCAAAAACTATTGTGGAAAAAGGAGGTCTAAAACGATAAAAGCTCTGCTATGAACCATGTGTCGCAAAGAAATAATTTAACTAACAAGTACACACAAAATGTTATTAGAATGTACCCATAACCCTACAAACATGCAGCTTAAAGTTCATTTTGTCCTGCATTTCTGGTGGACTCACCCCCTTGTCTTTGATATAATCATTTGCCTTCTTTTTAATGCTATCAATAGCTTGCTGTGCGAACTTTTTGTCAACATCTCCAGCAACTCCTTCCGATTGGTCAAAAGCATCGACATGGACCTGACGTTTTCTGGAAAAGAAATCTACCTCGTCGCTTCCTCCGTAGATAGATGGCAGCAAATAAATAGTTGATACGGTACCAAGTATGAGCACCACACATATCACACTGCGCTGTAGACTAGACAATCGATTCCAATACTGAAAGACAAATAGAACGAAATGTATTGTCAATTCCGCGTAATGATTCCCATGACAGGAATACGCAAAGATACATTTGGTATTAGATAAATAATCTTAGATTAAGATGCAGAATCTACATCCATTCGAAAAATAAACTTTGCTATTGCTTCAATGCTTGCATGTAGATCTAGATCTACTCACAGGTATCCGTGTTGGTGATGCTGAATTTAGCATCGGTAAAGTCTTTTTTCCTTTCCTTACAAAAACTAAAAAAAGGCTTTACCGATACCCAGTTCAGCATTCGGTACCGATGCCTGTGGATGTACTTGTTTCCAGAGAAGCGGAAGGGAATAGTTACCGAGTTGACCAATTTGCATCGAATATAATGTTGTTTATTGGCTAATACAGTGTCTACCACTCACGCTTCCATGCAATCAAGAAGAAAATTTACAAGCGATATAAAAGATGACAAGGAACAGAAAGGTTCCTACCCTCCAACATGATTGCCGACGACGACTTTTACTGTTGTCATAATCACCATACGCAGAGCCAATGCTCACAGCAGTGTAATCCTTCTGACCAGACGATGACCACATTTTCAAAACCGTTATTATATCATTTTCCTTTTCAATAACCGGTTACATTATCCAATTTTAAAAGAAACAGAAAAAAATCTCGTCGTCGTGTCCAGCTATCACAAGTCGGCTCCGTACTTCTTTAAAGATATATCTAAATCTCTGCCGTAGTTGATAAATACCATGTTCTGTCGGTAAGTATATTACCTTCACAATTGGCTTTGCTCGATTGAGGTAGATGGCAGTCGAATACCTTAGTGTTGAAAGAGATTTCTTAATAATAAGGTATCAAATAAGAGTTAATGTCACAGGCTACACGAGGCCTGGAACCTTTCGCGACCAGGAGTGACCTGAATGAGCCACAAACACCATGCCATTTGTTGTTGTAATTCTCTTTTTATTGCCAGTCTTTCATAATATTTTCTTATTCTGATATGTGCATTGACTTCTTTTTGTGACTTTCTTCCAGGAAATTGAGCAAATTAAAAAAACAATCTCACTTTCCCCACATATGTTTCTACGAAACGTAATGTGACTGACTGAGCTCTAAATTTATTTCAAAGTTACTGATCTTTCAATTACAATCTAACTGTTTCTCTGATTGACCTTTCTGAGTTTGATTTACTGAATCTAGTAAGATGCTTGTTCAGGTGTGGTTAGAGAACTATATTCCTACGGGATACCCAAAGTAGAACGTAACATTTTACGGCAACATAAGCAGAGACATAATCAGGAACCTTTTCGTGGTTTTATAGTTTCCTTGGCATATATACATTTGTTTTTAGAAGATCCAGTTAAAACTGGTAACATGATGTGGCAAATCATTAGTAATTAGTGTCGAAATTTTCCCTTGGCGTGACATCAATATCAGCCAAGTGCATGTGCAAGTTGGGCAGGTGAAGTTCAATAATTTGAATAAAAATAGATTTAGATTTGCAAATAGTTACGAGCAATGTTAGATCTACTTTGATAGAAACACATTTTAACGAATCAGATATCTTTCGCTTTGTCCTCAACAAGTAGATCTTTTCCCAAGATCAAGATCTACTTGTTTGCAGAGAAGCGGAAGCGAATTGTAGCAGAGTTGATTAAAATGTTTTCTAAATTATCCTATTGGCTAACACAGGGACTTCCGGCTTCTGTTTCTCCAGAAACGAGTACAAGCAATGTACTCGAATCGACTGAAACAAGTATCAGGTCGTGAAAGTTTCACCAGGTGGCTCGTGGGGCGCATCTAAGCACCCTTTCATCTGACCTGAGCACCTGTGTACCCTTTCACCCAAGCATCCTGTCAGGTGTGAGCCCATGTGCCCTTTCACCTGTACACCCTTGCACCATTTCACCTTAGCACCCTTTCACCTGAGTGCGCTTTAACCCGTATGCCCTTTCACTTGAACATCCTTACACATGTTCACCCGAGTGCCCTGCCACCTGAGCACCGTAGTGTGTTGTCCCATCCATCCCATCCTTTCACCTGTACAGCCTTTCACCTGAGATAACTGATGAATCACCAACTAGGTTTTTGGATTCCTACCAAGTCTAAGTTTCCCCACCAGGAAGGGCATGAGGACATGTGAAAACTAGGTTTTTGAGTCACCACCACTTCTCAATGCAAAAGGTTCAATTACAACAAGTGCAACATGTGTTGAGTGTCCCCAGCACCTCCAAGTAGAACCACCACCATCTATGTTCACAGAACAGCAAATAGGATTTGTAGGTCCCCACCACGGGCCCACAATTTTGTGGCCAAAGCCGAAACCAACCACTAAGGCGACTTTTAACGAGCCACCGAATACATGGGTCTAGTAGTCTTGTCCAAAAGGTTTGGGTAATGTATTTTTGTTCCAGAACACCGACTAGGGTATGCTTGAGGTGGTTTTTTTTTTTTATCAAAAGAGGTTGAACAGCTTATTTGCTTCTTATTCGTATGGCTTGATAAAATGCGTTACGGGGGAAAACGTATCTTAATAAATACAGTAAAACTACTGACCTTATGTTTTTCTAGAAATAAGCAGAAACTGCAATTTATTTATTTTGGTTTAGTGCAGTCTTGTTGTGCTGTTTACACATTACATGAAAAAGATCAAAGATGTCGCTCATAAAAAGGATGACATAGACAGGACGTGTGTAGGACCCCCTCCCCTCCCAAACCCGCTGATGTAATTGAATTTGAGGAAGATGGCGTCGGTAATGAGCTAGTTCTTTAAACAAACACTGGAATTTTAGAATGGCCGAGTGGACGCAGCACATTAGCAGTAAGAGGAACCAGCCTTACTGGTATAACAAGACAACGGGGGAATCGAGGTGGACTCCACCAGAGGAAGAAGAGGTAACGGATTTAAATAAAGAAGTATTAAATGTGTACCTTGGAAAGAAGTAAATTACATGTAATTGCGCACCAATGAAATAAGGTAACAGATTATTTAATACATTACACCTCTGAAAAAGGCATATAACATTCACGTTCGACCATGTATCAAAAATGAAAATAGCTGTGTTGTAGATGAACTTTTTTTTTCAAAATTTCATCACAAATATTTGCCCGTAACATTGGCAACTTATTGATTTGCCCATGTCAAGGAATTGCCAGAGTTAATTGAAATTGTTTAAATTATCCAGTTAGCCAACAGAGAGAGATGTTTTAAATTACGCACCATTGATGTCTGGAGTTTGTGAAAAAAAGTTGTGTAAAACCTCTTCTTCCCGGATTTTTTTTTACAAATTAAATATACATAAATAATTATGGAATTGGTAATTTTATGTCACAAATCTGCCGTTCATTTTGTGCAAATAGCAAATTTCAAGACAATTAAATATATGTCAGTGTTTATTGAAGTAAATTAAACATTGATAGGAGGTAAAGTATGGTTGAAAGTGTATACTTCACAACAAATATCATCCATGTAGAGGGAACAAATCCGTGTTTCTCCGGTATGAATAATACTGGATCAAAATAGAATATTGATCAAAATAAAGTAAACACAAATATTATTTGTAGCAACTCATTAGAAGCTCACCAAGGAAAAGGATAAGCTCGTCAACGGGAAGCCCAAGAGGAGGGAAAGAAAAGGACAAAGAAGGGGATAAATCATACAGTGGTCCAAGCCCCACGACTCGTAAAAGAAAGGCGACTGAGAGTTACAAAGAAACTTTAACTAGTCGGAAGATCAGCAAAAGCGATTCCCCATCGATTCACAAAAGACTGAGTCAAGTTGTAGAAAAACTGCACAAAAACCCAGAGTCAGATAGCAAAAGAACATACGGAAATTTCCATGAGGCTCAATTTTCACCAGGTCCGTATTCAAGTCATACGGATAGTGAGGGGGAAGAAGAAAATGGGAAACGTAATTTTCTGGACAAACGGTATTCTTCTGTAAGCTCTGTAAAACCAGGGGCAAAGGATATAAACCAACAGTCGAAGCTAATAGCTAAGCCGATAGCTAAGGCAGTGTACACAAAGAAATCCCCGCTGGTGCCAGTCACGCTATCAAAGAGCACAAAAATAAGCACGACTATTTCCGGGAAACCGAGAGGCGTCGTAGAACCCTTGACAGTTACTTCTCCGTCCCAGAAGCATGGCATCGGAGGAGCGCGACCAAAGACTACTGCAAAAGTAGACAAGAGCCCATGCAGTCGATCAGACGATAAAAAGTCCAGGAAAAGTCGCAAAGAAAAATCAAAGAAGGTAGAGTCTAATGAAGACGATTGGTATTACGATGAGGATAGTAATACCAGCAAATCCACGTATGGCTCAGTCCATGTCCACAAGCCGAAAAACCAAAGAGACAAGACCCCAGATAGAGAACTCCTTAGTTTCAAGGTAATATGCTTGTTTATTTCCATTTTATTGGGGGATGTAGGTACGGCGGAACTCTTTGCCGACACCGTAGAACTATGAGAAAAGTCGGAAATAAATGTAGTTCTAGCATTTAAAATCATTCAATAAAGGAATTGGTGAATATTCTGTACAGTATTATTTATTGCCGCCCGCGTACGTGGTACGATGGGAATTTATGTTTTTACAGGTGTCTGTCCACACGAGGGAGGAGGTACCCCTGGACAGGAGAGGAGGGTAACCCCGCCCCACTCCCTCAGACAGAATAGGAGTACTGCCCCTACCCTACCCCTCAGGACGGTGGTAACACCTCTGGCCCTCCAGATAGGACCAGGGACATTCCTGGACAGGCTACGACGCGGACGGTACGCGCCTCTTATGGCTACGCGGGAGGACGTTCTTGTATTCAGTATGCTGCGTTGTTTTTGTTTCAGGTTAAAACACCACCAAAGTTCAGAGACTTGGAGACTCAAACTGCATTTTCTCGAATTCGTAAGGAAAAAGAAAAAAAATCACCCTCTGCTGAATCAAGTAAGTTAGTAACAAGTCATTGTGGCAAATCAGTCCTGTAAGAAGTGCTGAAATCTTGCTCAATTTTACTAGTGACGACAGCAGTCTTATTTCTTACCAATGACTGATCCGGGTGGAGATGCGTTGTCTAGAATAACAGGATAAAGGTCCTTGGGCTTATGTTTTGAAAGTTGTTGACCCATCAGGGTCAATGACAGGCAACTTCAGGTGGGCCAATTAAAATTTTAAGCGGTCCAGATAATAAAAAAACATAAATAAATAGCTCATCTGATTTAAATTTTAGAATATTTAAACCCCGCATTAAAATGGATCGTTTGACATCAGGTAGCGAGGGGGGGATACTCAGCCTGGGTACCCCCCCCCCCCACGCCCCCCGGCTACGGCGGCGGGCGGTATGCCTCTTGCGTTCACGCAGGAGGACTTTCTTGTTTAGAGCATAAATACTGATGAAGACCTATCGCCCATTTCATTGTACGCCATGTAGTTACTCAGCAGTGTGTGGTGTTCTATCAGAGAACTGGGAAAGTTCTGGTGTGAATTCTTTCATCTTGACCTTCCGAGTTGGTGGCCCTTGGGATCCTTTTGCGTGCCAGAAGCCCCGTACTCAGACAGTAGCTATCTTCCTTCGATGGCCGCGTACAATATTGGTGACACAATCTTAGTCCAGTTCTCTCTTTCGTATAAGTTGCTTTGGCGGCTGTGATATTACGAAACATTTACCATCATTTACAGAACGATCCAAGTCTTCCACATATTCTGCATCTCATGACACTTCAGACGCTCCATGGATGGCAACTTCCGACCCTCCATGGACAGCAAAGAGAAACGGTAAGAATTGTTCAAATTACTTAAAAAGGAACGCTGTGCTGTAGTAATCACGTATAATAGCTGCCTTTTAGGAAAAATACCTCGTCTTTTTTTAATTTCCCTTTCCTTTTATTATCAAAGTGCATTTTGAACTTTTTAACTGTAGAGCAATCACCATCAAGGACCTCTGGAACACCGGATTCTTATGAGCCTCCATGGATACAGAAAAGGAGACGTAAGAAACGCTCTCTGTATCTGAAAAGCGTTGCCAGATCCTTCAAAATTTCCTTCCTGATGTTTGTCATTCATTCATAATGGTTTATTCATAACCTGACCACCAGTCCACGCTTAAGTGAAGTTTAATTTTGTTTTGAATAGGATCATTGGAGAGAAAAATTCACCAGGAAGATACGTCTCCTCCCGGATCTAGTGTAAAGACTAGTAAAGATAGTACTCCCTCACCCGGTGAGTAACAACCAAATCAGTTGAGATCTGAAATAAAAATTCAGTAATTTATTTGGTGCGCAATTTATGTTTGTTATTAGACGTAGAGTTGAAGATGTAACACAAACAAGTATCTCCGACTCCGTTTTGTATTTGTAAATGGTTTGTAAAATTTATTTAATTTTTGGTGCAAATGAAAATTTAATGATACGCACTCCCGACATGTGAAGAATAGTCGTCCATGATAAAACAATCATTAACAATCAAAACATTATTTTAACGAAACAATTTGTGCTACATCTCATCTCACCGAATAAAAATCTTCTTTACGGCCATTCTCTTTTTTTGTTTCTCAAAATTTGGTATCAGTGCAATCACCGCAAAGTGCAACAACTGTTGTACAAGATGCTCGACCGACGTCGTTCACAAGTAAGTCTGCTATTACTGTTGTTACTGGCATAAATTGCAGAAATACCCCTGCTCTTTTCTGATCTAAACGTTTCTAAAACGAGTTTTTTTCAAACACAGGAAGTCTCAGTATGTTTTCTGTGTCGACTAGAGAAGACGACGCAGTGGAAGTGATGGATGTTGATCCGCAACAGGATCAAATTATGTTTCAGGATGTAAGTTATTTTGTACATTTCTTCAAGATACATTCACACTGCTGAAAGCGAACGTCCTGTAGAGCAACATGCTGCCTGGACAAACTGAAAAAGAATGAATATGCAATCGAAGGAACTAACTGAAAGAGTCGCAAAGAAAGTAGTGCTTTTGACCGTGTGACCAAGTACTCTCATACTGTCCGATTGTCGTGTGTCATGTTTCCCCATGAAAAAATAGCATATCCCCACACAACTACTAGAATAAACCGTTTCATTACAGTAACCAACATTTGGGTTTCCTTTTGCTCATGAATGAACTCTTTAGTTTATCTATTTATATGAATTGAGTAATAGTCTTCAAATATGTCTTCTTCATTTGAAAGCTGAGCCACGTGCGAGAGAATCTCAAAGTATCGGCTACTGAAGTACTGGGTAGCTTCACAGAGAGACTGATCAACCAGGATGCACAGCCCATGGATGTGTCTTATTACAATCAGAATGTCGTCGGAGAACAGGTAGGGAAGGCAACACCCTAGAGTCGATATCATTGACTACGGCAAAAACATTTTTATTTTCCTTGTAGTTAGCGTACAATTCCGAATGGAAAATTTCGTCTGACATATTAAAAACCAGCTTCAGTGGCGACAAATTTTACAAATCGTGACCGTCACAATCATTTGTCTTGAATCAGTGCGAAATCATTTCTTGGGCAACTGACATTCCTATTTTGAGGACTATCACCTGTATCGGAAATATTGTCCAGAACCCAAATCAATTGATTATTGAAGCAAAAGTTTCGTGAAAGATGATTTTGGCTCACCTGGGAAGTGTTTATATTTAGCAAGAAAAGGTATTGTGTGCAGTGACTACACTTACATTTCACACAACTAATAAAGACATCATATTTTGTAGCAACTCTTCGTTGTGGTCGATACGAATGTTCTAATGCACAGCGTCAAATATATCGATGAGCTGAAGGATCAACGGATTCCAGGTAATATTACACTGCACGTATTGTTGCGCATGTTGATTTAATTAGGCGTATTCCAGAGGTTTGAACAAGGTATGGCAAGGCGCCGGAACCAAAATATGTTTGTCTCGGTTTCTTGTGTCTCGCACAAAGAGCAGTAGGCCCTTGCTCATGTAGCATTGCGCACTCTAATTGCACATGGCAGCCTCAGCTAAAGCTGTCTCCCTAAAGAGAGGAAAGTCTTGCACTTCGTATGGAATAGCCCCAAGACAATGTACTGGGGGCAGCTCGTTAATAAAACAGGATTCACATACCCTACTTTTGCCCTTCAATGATGCTCGCTTTTTTGGCATGAAATCCGGTCTTTGTACCTTTGTTCTCCTCGGGACCAAGGGTCTTGCCACAGTTTCACGGGTCCACTTAGTATTTGGTTGTAACTCTTAAGCCAGTCTTTGGGATGCTAATGATCTCATGTTAGTAATAGGATGTCATCAATATCGGCATCACCTCACAGATCATAAATCGCTCCATCGGCTGATTTGGCCGTCTCTAACTGTCCTATACATATATTCCATGTGAGAGGATGCTGAAGGATTATTACTGAATTTTAACCCAAAAACCAAATTTTCCTGATCTCAGCTGATCGTACATGAACTAAAAATTAACTTGTTTTGTGCAACTAGGAATAGGAAGACCAGTATTGGTGATTCCATGGGTGGTTATCCAGGAATTGGACGCTCTCAAAAACAACAAGAACACAGATGAGTTGGTAAGTCTAACTTAATATGTGAGTACTCGGTGTGTGAGTGTGTTGCTAAAGTGAACAAGATAGAAGAAACTAATTTAATTACAAAGGCAAATTCACAGATAATTGAAACACTAGATTTCGCTATCTAGTTTGAATGCGATTTGGATTGAGACCAACGCAGATAAATGCAAAATAGTTAAAATTACGAATATTTTTTAAACCTCTTCACAAATACATTTTAACACCATTTGCAATTTAATGGTAAAGTAGTTCAAAGTACTTTATGAAAATATTTTTTAAGGCCAGCCAAACCAAACTAGCAGCAGGAATTCCAGTGCGGTACTTAAATAAGATGTTAGGGGCCAAACACAGACGGCTCATTGGCCAAATACCGAAACAGGTGATATAGAACCATTCCCCTAAAAAATAATTTTTAAAACATTAAACCGCTTAAATTTGATGTAGAAGTGGGATCCATTGAACATAAGAACTTCCGCGTATTTAAATTGCGAGATATTTTTCAGCTTTAACTTTACTATGTACTCAAAAAGTATAACCCGCCTGCGTATATTTTATAAAAATGTAAGTACAAGAATTTTTAAATGTAACATTGAAGTTACGTTCAACTCCCAGTAAGAAACAGGCAATTTTTTGTACAAAATTTAAGTTAGTTGAAAGATGCTGAAACAACACGAAAAACCAGTACTGTGTCGTTGAGATTTCCGCTGTACTTTGCAGGCAGAGGAACAGCTTGGTGGATTACAGATAGAGTGTAATGATGATAAGGTTCTCCACTGTTGTATGCAATGGAAGAAATTGCGTAAGGGTCAAATTTTTTATCACAAGAAAAATGTTGAATTCAAATATACTTGAACAGAAATTCAAATATATTTGAACAGAAATGTATTTTATGAAATTCTAAGCAACTGATTTTTTTCTAAAATAATTTTTTTACCAAAAATTTCAGATTTTAGCCATCTATCCAGTTAGCTTTGCATCTGTCTATTTAGCTATCTTGCTATTTATCTAACCAGCTAGAATCGGATAGTGCGCGAGACAATGCTGGCAAGCATTCTTGTTATTTCCAGATCCACAAGCTCAAGTTGTTTTGCTGACACTGGACAAGAACTTGCAAAACAAGGCGCTAATTACAAACATCCCAGCGTACGATGAGGAGGTATGCTTTCCAGTTAATTATTATTGTTAGATTGTTTAAGTGATGCATTGGAACTTAAATGCGGTCACCTTGTAATCTCCTCCACCCTGTGGACAGACAGATAGAAAAAGTGAACACGTTAGCTTCCCTCCTACTGCGTACGTGGTTGGGAAAATGTCTGCTCTAATGTCTTGTATTCACTGTTAGGAATGATGCTAATTGACGCAAATTATGTTCTTGTAGTCATTAAGGCAATGGTTACTAAAAGAGTCACAGCCAATAAGGCGTATGTCAAGTACTTCATCCAGTGGAGTTCCAAAGAAAAAGGAGATGGAACCAGTACTGGTGAGCAATGTAATTCAAAGTGTAGTTTGGCTTTTCTTTGAAAATAAAACGATTTTTTTCAGTACATTTTAAATGCACAAAGAGTTATGTCAGACCAAAGGATTATTTAGATTATGGTTCATACACATTGACCGAGACGAATACTGAAAAGCCAATAGACTGGAAAATGCATTTGAAACCATTACTTGCCGAAAATGTAACCCATGGTGTACAGTTAAACAAAGCAAAGAAGAGAAGGTGCAGTCAAAACATCTTCAGAAACGTAATGTATAATATCGCATTAGGTTGACGATCTGTCCTGTGAATTAAAGTCGCACCTGCGAGATAGTCTTACACCTGTTCTCAAAAAAGAAATGGAGACCGTTTACGGGGATCAGTGGTAGGTGTTTCTTTTCATTAGTCGCACCGACTCTACGAGCGGAGCGACTTATCTGGCGTCTGTATGCTTGCTTGCTGCCTTGCTAGGTTGGTTGGTTGTTAGAGTTTTGGGGGGGGGGGGGGGGGGGGGGGGGGGGGGGGGGGGGGGGGGGGGGGGGGGGGGGGGGGGGGGGGGGGGGGG
>JBCAUG010157506.1:0-36020 GCA_038406175.1 Haplosyllis leylae | reverse complement strand
GGTACCCTGTCCTGGGGGGTACCCTGTCCAGGGGGGGTGGTACCCTGTCCGGGGGGGTACCCTGTCTGGGGGGGTACCCTGTCCCGGGGGGGTACCTTGTCCCGGGGGGTACCCTGTCCCGGGGGGGTACCCTGTCCCAGGGGGGGTACCCTGTCTGGGGGGGTACCCTGTCCCGGGGGGTACCCTGTGATTGAGTACCCCCCCCCCCGTGAAATGACAAACAGGACTCAAACTATTACCTTCCCCATCCTACGGATGCGGGCGGTAAATATCCATTTTAAGGTCACTCTTTCCCAAGGCGACGATTAACTTAATTTTGTTACGGCGTTGCCATTACCTGCATATTACGAGTTCACTGAATACTGCTGCAGTGGTTTGTGGCGCCAAGTGACTACATGTGCTGTTACGCGACCGACTATGGAAAGGCCTGTGCTAAAATCTCCAAAGCTGTAGTTTCACAATGGGGGAATGGATTTTCGTACATGTATGAATTGTTTTGCGCAACTGGGATCCTTATCGAATAGTGAACACACAGACAGAGAGATAAACGGAACAAATCAAATGAATATCATACAAGAACTAATCAGCATCGCCGCGAAGTATATCATCTTGTAGATCAATAACTTATCTCCCCAAAAAGCCTCAACACAGAAATATTCGTTACTTACCAGCCAAACTTTTAAGTACAGTACTTGTAAATCAGAGTGCATTATTATAGCTGGCTTTATAGTCTTATCAATCGACATATGTTATGAAGTGTACATTCCCTCAGAACGGAAGATTGTGAGTGATAATCCACATGTAAGAGCCTTTGTTTTGCCTGTAAATAAGTCCTTTAAGAGTAGAGGTGTGATAGCACATTAATGTAATCCCTAAAAAACTTAGTGTAACGTCAGTTTGCAGATCACAAGCTTAATATGTAAACAAATATTTTCTGTTCATATTACGGGTGATATTAAAGGTGAGCAGGTGTAAGAAGGTGGAAAGCCGGGATTCATAGAGAACTCTCGTCCGAGGGTCGGACTCTAATTCTGGGATATTTTTTTTGTGTCGCTGATAGTCACCTAATCATGTGAATCTAAAACGTTGGACATACGTTGGTTGCTTTTGGACCTTCGTCACAAGTTGACCCGAACCGTGGTAAATTTAATATATTATGGACATGGTCAGATTCATTGATACTGTGCATTTTTATGGAGGGAAGGTATTTGACTTTAACCCGAGCTAGCGAATCCATACTGCCGTGGTTATTGGGATCACCATCTAGTACATGACTTCTGCTCAAAGCTGCATCATTTTGATGAACCATTCAATGGGTCCAGCATTTTCAAACATTTTATTACCGTCCAGTGTATCACATTTTACAGAAATACCTTTACCTTTATTTGATTCAGAACAGCTCTTCTGGCTGAGTGTGTCTGCACTCAATGGAGAAATACAACACATTAGATGCAGCAGCACTTTGTAACCTACGGCTGTTTCTGAGAGAAAAGTGATGTTCATTAAGGGTTTACATTAGGCTTCGTAAAAGGAAAACTGATACGGATACAGTTGAGTACAAAATTTCAATGTTCTTTATGGAAAGATTGATATGGTGCTTAATGGAGTCATGGCAGTAAGTGATGAAATTATTATATCATCAGTTCATATTACATTTGAATGGAGTAATGCTCACTTTTTCATGCCATGGCACTTGACACACAAGACTCGAAACTTTTTTAAAACTTGGTTCAAATAAAAATCTATGCTAATTCATCTTTCACATGACCCACGTAGTTTGAAGTCTTATAAAATACATATTATGACAGGCAATGCTGGCGTAATGTCAGATGAGTTGAAAGAAAGTAAACTTTTGTCTCATTTTGTTTTCCAATAGTTATGTTATGCCTGACCCCCAGAGAGCAAGCTCAATTTGACTTGTTGGCGTCGATTGGTCTCCACAAGTATCTAGTTGAATCTTAAGCCTTTGAAATTGACTTCTGCAGGCCCACATACAACCGTGGCATGAAATACGGAACTCTGAGGCAAATTTTGGTAGAAGTGAATTCAAAAATGTGTCTTCCTCGCTGCAAACCGAACTCCTTTTATTGTTGCACGGCTACCAGCCTTTTTCAAGAGGAATATTTACCCCGAGGTCGTTCTAGATCCACATATATGGGGTTCGTAGGGGAAGGTTTTGCCTGTAGACACTTAAGAGAGACACGGGTAGTATTTTCATGAATGTTTTTGTTTGTTACCGCAATTGGACTCAAAACTTGGGCAAGCATTGAGTAGCGACCTGATGACTTGACCCCTCAACTGAATAAAGACTATTCGCGAATCCAGTGCGATACTACAGTTGTATTAGATGAAAAACTCAGCCACTTATTTATTGTATGTGGTCACAAATTACGACCATTCTTATTTTCTGTTGAAAAGCACCCTATGCTCGTGTCACTTTTAAATGATATAACTTTTTCATTAGAAGTCTGCACACACAGCAAATGAAATCGCAATAGATATGGACAGATCCTATAATTTTCTTATCAGAGAAAATTTAAAATGTTGTTCTCAGATTTGGGGGTTGCAGACGGCACTGTTGATCCGCAACCTTTCGAAAAGTGCACGGTAGAGGAAAAACATACAACCCATTTTGAAAGCGAGCGATTATTGAAACAATATTGACACAACTTTCTCATGCGAGAAAGGAAAATTAATTCATATTTCATGAAAATGTTTGTTTATGCAAGTATCCTAAGCCTGAAGGTAAGACAGGAAATAGGGAGATTCTAGGTACACAACGTCACCCCCAAAATATCCTTTGTTGATTTCTTGGCGCCAGCAAATCTGCGTCCAAGCCTGTCTTAACCTAAGTTACCTTAACATTTGAAACTTAACATGGAAGTCAACCTTGAAACTCAAATAAGAAGAAGTCATAATATTTCAAACATAAATGAAGGGTTTCTTTGTTTTGAGAAATATTCATTCATTATCCAGTCAGAGTTTCAACTTTGTGGGAGACTTTTTCATTGTTTGCAGACATGAATATTATATTATGAATTCTTTATTCTTATTTGGTATGCGATATATATATTCTCAAGGTTTAGGATACACTTTTATGGAAATTCGTATCAGAGGTTCCTTCATACAATCCCATTTAAAAACCACAAAATATGCCAATGGTCGCCTTTTGGGAATGAAGAAATATTAGAACTTTTGTAACTGGTCGTTTTGTCTGCATGGGTCGATGAAATCGTTTTGGTCAGAATATGATGAGCTTTGGTTATTAAATGCATAGTAGATTTAATGCTTACCAATAGACACAGTTGGTTGACCAGGTTAATGATATTTGCTCATTGCAGAAGCAAACATTTATTAAGTGAAGTGTGACAGCATAGATAGCCTGTAATACAGATCCATATAGTTACCCTCATCTATTATTCACAGAAGTCTCTTTTATTCAAAAATCCAGTTGTTTGGTGAAAACAGATTGTAATCCTCTTATTTCACAAAACGCCAATTGCCTTGATGAGTTCTATCTCCCTCCACTTACAATGCCTTCAAAGTCAACATTTTCAGCTTATTTCTTCAAACAGGTTTGTTTGAGCAATTTGGAGAAGTGCACTCCAATATTAGTAGTACCTGTGTGCTTCTAGGATGAGTATTGATCTATCTCTCTTATCATCAACTTAATTTTCCATTCATTCCCACTGGCGAGTGACTTTGAGCCCGTTATGAAGGATTTGCACTTGTGTGTCACTTCAAACACTTTGGGTCCCAGATGAGAATGCAGGTAAAATGGGAAGTAGAAAGGATGGGAGTAGCATTAAACATTATCAATATGAGGTATTACTTTGCTTTTACTATTGTGTCCACAGACGCACTCTGCAAAGCACATCGTTGTTTATCCAAAACGGCAATCAGGGATCACAGGTAAACGGGATCGGACATTTTGTTCGATTTTCAATGGGCAGATTTTGCAAAACGAAGAAAATGGTCACATCCTTTCTTCCCGAATCTTTATTGCAAGCAGATTTACGCACTTATCAATAGGGGTCCTTATTACTGGCTCGATAGAGTCAGCTTATTGATTACAAAGGGGGGCGCATAGTTTTCTGGGAAATGCCTTTGGCAGTTTTATGATAATTAGGCCTATTTTAAGCTGCATTCATTTCATTCTTGTATTTCAACAATGGACAGAAAACTTTCAATTTTAGTCCAGCGAAGTTCAACGCTGGTAAATTTTTGGTGAGCAATGAATGTACATAACACAAAATGAAAAACTGGAGTTCACCGTTTCTTAACTTATCGTCTTCATGTTTTGAAGCATCGTCCACGGTAACAAATCCCCAAAAGGACCTTAGAAAGAAACCGAATTCTACATCAAGTACGTTCTTGGTTTATTCTTGTGCCATACTTTAGTGCCTGCCACAATCAAGAAGACACTGAAGTACAATGACTGAAGACGCTTTTAATCCTTTAGTTAAACACCATGCACGAGTATCCAATAGAGTCACTGGAAGAATATTAAAACAGTTTGCCTTTACCGGGCTTACTTAGGATAAAATGGAACCACATTTAAATTCAAAAGTTCACTGATGGAGGTCATTTCACAATTGAAAAAAGCAAGTGGAAAGAAACTTGATACAAGGTAACTGGAATCAGAAATGAATGGACATTAAAAGTGGCACTGATATTTTTTCTATTTTATTTAATGATGCTCAACTTTGATGGCAGTTTATTAACTAAAGGAATACTGTATCCGCGATGGTAGAAAATGTGAAGAAAAACAAGAGAAAACCATAGGATAGTCTATCTTTCAAGTGTGTGACGACTATTAGAAGGTGTTTGGAGACATTCACTTACTATGAAGCGGACAAATATCTGAAACTTGATTTTCAGTTTAATCTTTCAGCCGTTTTGAGGACCAGTGACTCCTATTTCTCATCCTTCGCACGTGTGGCAGTTGGACTTGAGTAGTCAGGGAAATGCTTCGAACAGTTGCGACCAACCCATTCAAGGACCACTAGACTTAAGTTTTGAAGCATAATTAACTGCTTCCAAATGGCAGGCAATTAATATTTCTAATTGCATCTAAATGAGGCATGGGATATATTTGCATTAATATGCAGATATTTCAAGACCAATATCCTGTGCATTCATATGCAATTAGATATATTCTATCCAAGAAGCCCTTTCGGCGGGTCAAACATCAAGTGGATTTGGGAGGCCATGGAGAAAGTTAAGGTTTCTAGGGACAACCGGACTCAGTTATGCCAGCCGCAACCTCTTGAAATTTAGAAAATCTCCCACCCTTTTATAGGTAGCTTAAAAACAGATTGACAAACATTGTATCAATGCTGTTACTAATATTAAAGGCAACAAAAGGTCTTCATACCTGAGTGTGGTACGATAGTGATGCTGAAAAGGCGATGTACCAACCCCCTTTTCATTCAGCATCGCGTCTTTCCGGTTCTGTGAGCTTTTGATGTCCTCAATTGGTTTTTATTAATCTATGTTTTTCATATGTTTTTGGCACCGAAATCTATAGTCTGCAAAGTCATAAAGTTTGCTGTTTTGTTCTTTTGTCCATTCACTGATAATGATGGAATTCTGTGGAAAATTACCGGAAAGAGTTGCTTCCAAATGACACATAACTTCTTTAGATAAGGCCCGACTCGATGGATACCAGGCACTGTCTTTTACTCTCATGTAAATTCAATGAATTGAGAATAAAAAGCCTATTATGTGGAATATGGAACTAATTTAGAAACATATTTTTGCGCTTCCGTAGCTTTGATGATACAGAAGTGGAAGAAGTTACAGAATTTGTGGAACAACAGCACTGTGTGGTTTCACTTGGAACAGTTATACAGTGAAAGCGCATTGTCAATAGTTTTGTAAATGTTGTTTTAATACATCTAATACATTGAACTTTTAAAATTTTTTGTTTGCTGTAAGCTATTTATGTTCCCTCGATTAATCGGATTCCTCATCAAAAATAAAAATCTTCACATCTCACATTATTTTAGAAGTAGTGAAATAATTTAAGGCCTGGTCATAATATTTAATAGGACAAGATCAATAGCTTGTCTCGTTGACTACACACAACAGATTTGCAGATGCAATCCTTTTCTGCAAAATGTTATTCAGAATGCACTAAAATTTTGAATCATTCAAACAAGCGTACCGAATTCCATTATTTACCCCAATTCCGTATTCCAATAAGCAAAAACACAGTCTAGCTGAACAGTGAGACCTTCTCTCATTTATGACATTTCATTTTAGCCCTCAGTTTCTGTTGGCTTTTCACATTAGATGTCTCAATGCAAATCAAAGGCTTACATTGAGAGTAGTCTAAAGAGTCGCTAATACCGAGCAGTCACTTTCCCAATAAGGCCTCAGCAGGAATTGCCCTATAGACACTTAACAGGCAATATCCTGACCAGCAATATAGACTAACATTATGCATGACAGATTTCGTGTGTAATTCCACATCTTGAAGGGCTGATCACATTGCTTTTGAGTGCCTTTGGAAAGCAATGCAACGGGATAAATATTGGATTTTGTGAAAGCTTTTCTAATGAAATAAGTTGTATTTATTCTAAACATAGTTCAGGAACAAAAGATTCTGGTTATAGAATGTTAGAATATCTCGAGTTTTGTTCAGCAAACGCAGATATTACCGTTGTAACTTAGTTATAGTCCCGCGTACACGAAGTGTACAGGGACCATTTGTATTGCTCATGACAAGTTGGAATGGCACACTTTTTGTCAAAAAACCAACACCTCCCCCCCCAGTGGACATAGGGAAATTTGGTTTTTAGCAGATTTGGCCTCAGCATCAAAAGTTGAAAGTTGGTCATCAACAACCCCCCTCCCCCCATCGGAAAAGGGGAAATTTGGATATTTGAACTCGGCATCAAAAGTTGAAAGTTGGTCACCAACCCCATGGGCATAGGTACTGCTTGCCGCGGGACCATCCTGAGCCCCGTGCAGGGGCACCTTGTTTGACTTTCATATCAAAATGGAGGTTACTATTGAAAGGAGTTTGAGAATTTCAGTGGGAATGTAAGCTATATTTCCGGAGTAGATTCAACAAAAAATCTGTAGACAAGCTAACGAGGCAATACTACATCTTCGAAAGTAGGTTTAATATTGTTAATGCATTGGAGGTCAAAGGAAAGTTTCTTTGCTGATTGTATAAGGTGTTAAGAAAGTTCTAAGTATGTAATTGACACTGAGGAATGAAGTCCTTGAAGTAATCTTATCGTATCTTGCCAGTTCAAGTGAAGAATAGTTAAGAACTAAATATAAATTCGAATCACTGCGTGCCGCGCATAAGAGTCGAAACAGGTTAAGCAGCTAAGAGGAAAAGTGTACAGTTTGTAGTATTCTTAACGAAGCAAATATCCTCTGGATTGCTGAAAGGTGTCTTACGTATGTTCATATAGATATGTAGGTCTTGCCATTTATGTAGGTAGTTACTTTTTTGAAAGGTAACAATCAGCTAACAACTCATAACTATCAGACATGTGAGCTCTTTTATCTTTTTCAAGCTGTCAAGCAGTTTCAATTTGATGAAAATGGAATTGATTTTGGGTAATTTATGAGCAAATAGTTACGAGAAAGAAGTGCCACATATTACGGTGTGATCTGGAGATCTCATCTCCATTCGTTTGTTATCTATCTTGAGCACCTTAATGAGGGCAAAATAAGCTATGTCATCTTCATTTGGAAGTACTTGAGCACAATAAGGGGTTATGTAAAGGTTTACTAGAGGCACTAGGCTGTATCTCAGACGATTTAAGTGCCTAATTGACACTTTCAGATTAAATTCTGTCACTTTATGTTTCATATTAAGCAGTCAATAGCTACTACGAAAAAAAAATTAGGAGAGAAGTTCAAACATAGACTTGGTTCTGATTTAGTATTTCATAAAAAAGATCATGTGATGATATGTAAATGTGAAAAATGTGGTCAAATATTAATATCAAATCATGAAAATAAGCGAGAATAAAAAATCAGGTTGTGAACGTTTCACTAGGTGGCTCGTCTTTAGTGGCCGTGGGTGCCTCCAAAGCTAAGGCAGCCGTGGACATGTCCAAGGCTGCTGGGGACATGCGTCCAAGGCTGAGACTGCTGCGGACATCCAAGGCAGCTGTGGATGTACACAGCTTTTATGCCTAACCTTTGTGCCCTGTCTTATTGCCCTTCATGCCCTACCTTTGCTCCCTTTGTCTCAGCATGATTGGAGTGAAGGGTTGAGGTGTCCCCACCACTTATGACATGAAGGTTGTGAAGGGCTAAATGGTTTTTGTGTCCCCACCGCCCCTGATATTAAGGGCACTAAGGCAGGGTGCAAAGGGTGTGAAGGTAGGCATGGAGGCACACAAATCTTTGCACCTGTTTGCACCCTTCTCACCCTTTGCACCTTCTCACCATCCTTTGTACCCTTCTCACCCCTTCACCAGCCTTTGCACCCCTTCACACTTCTCACTAACCCCTGCACCTTCACACCAACCCTTGCACCCCTTCTCATCCTTGCCAACTTTTGCACCCCTTCTCATCATTCTAACCAGCCTTTGCATCCTTCACATACCTTCACACCATTCAAAACACTTGTGGATGGATGTTACCTTGTTCAAGGCCAAATCACAAATGATGGGTTTTTATAGTGCATCACTATTTATAGTCTTCTGGGGTAAAAAGGTGTGTGAAGGGTGCAAAGGCAAACTAAACTAGGTTTTTGGGATCCCACCATCAGTGAGTGCAAAAAAGTTCAAACAAGAAAGTCCTCCTGTGTGAATGCAAGAGGCATACTCTCTGCTGCATAGCAAGTGCTTGCTCTGCTGTCCTATCTGAGTACCCCCTGGCTGAGTACCCCCTGACTGAGTACCCCCTGGCTGAGTACCCCCCACTGAGTATGCCCCAGCTGAGTACCCCAAGCTGTGGGACTGAGTAACCCCCTGGCTGTGGGACTGAGTACCCCCCCCAACGGCTGTGGGCCTGAGTATCCCCAAGGACAGATTCCCCTGGACAGCCCCCTGGCTATGTTGATGATCTGAGTACCCTCCTCCCCCCGTGAACAGACAAACACCTGTGAAAACAGTACCTTACTGTCATACTACATACACGGACAGTAACAACTTCAATTACAGCATATAGGGCTGAGGTGTCCCTACCACCTTCAAGTAGAACCACCACCCCATCTACATTCACAGAACAGTAAATGACATTCATAGGTTCCCACTACCTGCCCAAAATTCTGGGGCAAAAAGCCAAAACCAACCACCAAGGTGACTCTAACGAGTCAGCAATTATACAGTTTGCAAAGTCGGCTGTGATTTGGCACCTCCACCAAAAAATGTGTCCGGACTAGTATGGCGACTGGTGCAAACATTTTGTGTGGTGCCTTAAAGGGACATGTGAGGTCACTGAGAAGGTTAGACAAAAAAGAAAAGGGGCTCTTTGAAAAGTGGCAAACCGTTCAAATATCAAATTTACAAACCTCATTGAATGGTAAAGAAATTGTGGAATACTAAATTTTTGTTATGTTCTAATTGCTTGTTGGTAATAAGTGTGGTAAAGTGTCTTACAATAACACATTGGATTGCCTTACAGGAAACGCAGAGTGCCTCAAGTTCTCAAAAGATTGAAATTCGTGGTCGGGACATGTAACATACAACTTGTGCAAACAACACAAGTCAATGCAATGGAAGCTGCATGGAAATTAAACTCAACCCTTTTTAGGGGAAACTTAAGGCAGTAGCTCCTCACATCTCATTACATAAACCTCACTCAGATTATAGCCAATTCCCTTTGATTACTTTGTGTTATGGAAATGTAAAGCAATATTGAAAATGGTGTTTGCCAGGAATCCAGGAATCGGAGCTCCTGTCAACACGTGTCAGGAATGAGTAAGTATCTCATCTAAGGACTGGCGAAAGATAGAGTGCAAAGGCGCCCAAAGCGGTCTTTTGTGAATGATTTTGGCCACTCATGGAAGTTTGGCGATCTTATATTTTAACCAATAGGCTGTATAACATTTAAGGTAGTAACATTATTGGTAAAGGATACAATTTTGAATAATCTTCTTGCTTGAGTTGCTGTGTCTTGATTTGATGTGAAATAGAAATTAAGCACTATAGGCCTTTTTTATTGCTGTTCCAAGTTTAATTATCAAATGAGTCAAAAGTGCGTGTACAGCCAGTGAACAGTTTTAATTATTAAAGGATGATTTGCAAGGAGGGTTGGGTTTCTGGAAATCCGGTGTGGAATGAAATGCCAGGGATTGAGATGTGTTCTTGCAAACGATGCACTTGCCTGCATCATGTGGATTAAGCCTCTGCAAACACCAACTGGCACTGACACAAAAACTCTGCCCAATATAAATCACGGGCCGCGGTTTGCAAAATCCTATTACATAAATCGTATTGGAATAAATGTATTCTTTTCATTTTATTATATTCTTTTATGAAAATAGAAGCAATATGGAAATGGTGTTTGCATCGAATGAGATCTTCTGTAAATACATGTCAAGAATGAGTAAGTGTCTTTCTCTAAATGTAAAGGATTTTCAACAAAGATGAACTCCCCAAGAGATCTCTACCATTGTTAATTCAGTGTATAACATGGAGAAATTCACGATTCCTTACACCCAGGGGTCCTCCATCTCGCTTACATCATACAATAGCAGATATTAATTTGCCTATTAATATTTAATGTTGTCAATATTTCCCTCATTGATTCCATTGAGAACAGGCAATATTTTCCCATGTCACGGTAGAGGAGTCAAGCATGGCTAGGGTGTTCCTAATCACAGGGAATGTTATAAATAAATACTCTTTATGAAGCACACTCAATATTAAAGATGAACATTCATTAATTTAAAGTGATTTCTCTATTGCTATTGATTATGAAATTGAAAAACTACTGTAATCAATAACTGTATCTGTGTGAACTTTGATATTGCTGATATTGCTTTGATTGGATTCTAATTTAGAACAAATGTAATCTTGGTTTTGGCGCACTTGAAATAACAAAGGTTATACAAATGTTAAAAAGGAGATATTAGATAATATCGTAGAGGTTTAAAGTGGCTAATTGACACTATGAAACCAAGTACTCGGCCACTTCACACAGATTTATCTGAATTCGACAGCACCCAAAAACGAATGTGAACTACAGTTAGGACTGACTGTGAGAGTACTTTTCCTTTTCCACGTTAGAGTCCGAAAATTCCTCAGACAAAACGAAAGTTACATTTAAAATAGGTCTTTCTGAAAGCATTCTCACGAAATGGTAGAAAGGAGTGGCACAAATCTTCCTCAATCCTTAAATGCGTAATATTTGAGAAATTATGGTGTGTAAATAGGTGGATGCAAGAAATCAAACATTTCATATTTTGACAGAAGCTGTCAATAAAATCATCCCATGGAATTTTAAGCATGATTGGAAATACCTCACAATGTCCACAATCCCTAACATCGAGCCCGGATATCAGCCGCCACATCGTTCACTTTTCCATAGCCATGCAATGATCACACAATATGAATATGTCTCAGTCTTGACATTTGTTTACTGAGAGTTAAATTGACAATGTTTGTAAGTACTCTGTTCATTCCTATGTAGTTTCCTTCTCTTGTTTGTCCAAATTTTACTGGTTTGATTTCTTTAAACAATATCCACTTAGGATGACTGATGATGTGTCTAGGAAGCAAAGATCAAGAAGAAATTTAGATTTAGTGACTTTTTCTTTTCTTTCTTGCCGTTTCACAACGTGCTTTTACAACGAAATTTGGAACGGCTGTATCAGTGGTTGATCCAGGTATTTTCTGATGGAAACCAATGCATGATTTTACAACTTTTAAAATTACGATCCATGCTTCTAACAAGACATTGTCTAACAACCTGGACATTGCTATCAACATGGGGCCGGTTATTCTTGGTGCAAACTGGTGGCAATGTTAGGTTCATATCTTGCCTCAGTGCATTTCTATGCGGCCATGCTGCGTAGTCACTATGAGCGGTCTTGACGATATATCTATCGGCCTACCTTTTACTCAAATCATACTGATAAAGTTATACTACTCCAACCACTCTAGAAACGTATTGCTTTTCATGTTTTTCCGTAATTATACAACGTTGTCAGATCTGCCAGATCTGGCATTTTTGTGTTTCAGTTTAAGCTTTATTTTCTCAAACATATCTTGACATGTCAGTTCTTTTAATACATATTATTAACTACAAGTTTGAGCGGCATACCCTACCAAATTTATCAGTCTCGAATGTACATGCCCTAAATTTAACTAAGAACGTCTGGGAGTGTCAATTACACTATTGTAAGGATTTCGCCAAGGACTCGGATAAAGGTCTTAAATTTAGCCAAAAGGAATCTTCTTGTCCATCACGTGCATCCATACATTGATATTACACATCGATCAGATAAGAGAACATAAAACTGAAAGTTACGGATAGATACCAGGTGAAAGACGTAGCCAATATTGAATTATTGTAAATCAGTATCCTCATAGGGGTTAATAAGCCGTCAATTTTACGACCAAATAATGCCTTTTTATTCTTTTATGGTTTAAATAACAAGATAGGCCCACAATAATTCACACTACTCAGAATAAGCCAAAAACTAATATTTTGTTGAAATATTTACAGCCACTAAATATATGATTATGGTGATGACTCTTGTCGACTGCTGTAAAAGGAAACGAGCTTCCTTCACATGCAATAAAGATATATCTTTAAATCATGTTCTACCCTATGCCTGAGCTTCTCCAAATCGAAATTAAAAATTTGTCAGGTACTGACCTGAATGTCATCTGGATTCGTTCAAACGTTCATGAAAAGAGGCCTCCTTTTATATGATATCTCATTTAACAGTGATCATTGTGATTATTTCATAAAAAACGTCCAGTAGCCACTTTTAACAAATTTGCCTTTTGTGCGAAATGCTATTAAAAGTGTCATTGAAAGTACCATGGAAATTTAAAACTCTGAAATTGTGAGTTTTTAGGTGGTTTGAGTTTACACTTAACCACTTTATAGCATACTGATTGGCAATTTTTCATCAGCAATTTGGAACACTTCTTTTGGAATTTTTTGTGGTCAAATTTGGACCTAAGACATATTAGGACCTATTTTGGCTATTTTTGAAATATGTCAATTTATGATGACTCAAGGGCTGTTTGAATACTTAGAGAAAGACCCTTTTAGAAAATCACAGCTATCTTGAAAGCAGTGCAACAATTCTTCCATATTTGGATTAGCCTAAGGTTCACAAATATACAGGATACATGATGGGCCAATTTTTTGGGGATGTGATGCACTTAAGGGCTTCTGTGGGCTGTCAAATTGACTAGTTTACTTTTTTGGCATCTATGATAGGTTAAAGGGTACCCGGCATTCACTTATTTTATCATGAATAAGTCCATAGGTATAACCTAGGGTGATCTACATGACCTGTTTTGGATTTTTGAAAATATATGACTAATTGACCATTTACAGGTGTATGAAGTGCAGTTTTTGTAAATGTCAAAAAATTGTCCAAATTTGAAAATGAAGGGTATTTGGAATTTTGAGCTATAAATTGGCACAAAAGTGTAAAAGTATATCCCCAGGATAACTACTTAGGTGGTTTAAGTTTACACTTACACTACACTTAAGCCACCTTATACCCTAGCAACTGGAAATTTTTTATTGGCAATTTAAGACACTTTTCATTGGAATTTTTTTTGGTAAATTTGGATTGAAGACAGCTTAAGACATATCCTATGACATTTAATGGCCACTTTTGACATATTTGACATATGTTAATTTTTAGGTGGTTTAAGTTTACACTTAAACCACCTTATAGGATCAGGCATGGCAACTTCTTTTTGGCAATTCGGGACACTTTCCATTGGAATTTTTTTGTCAAATTTGGACTCAAGACAGCTTGAAACATCTCTTATGACATCTTATGGTCACTTTTGAAATTTGTTAACTTTTGGCAGCTCCAGGGCTATTTGAGTATTTTGTCCAAAATGGGGTGCCTTCAGAAAATCAAAGTTTTCTTGATGAAGGAGTGACAACTCATGAAAGTGTCTGGGGGTTTTAGGTGGCCAGATAATTAGGCTATATTATGGTACCATTTTGGGGGGGGGGCAACACACTTAGGGGGGTGCCATGGGGCATCAAAAATAAAGGTTGTATTTTTCAGTGGTTTAAGTTTACACTTAAACCACCTTATACCATAGCACATGGGAATTTCTAATTAGCAATTTGGGACACTTTCCATTGGAATTTTTTGGTCAAATTTGGACACAATACACCTTATGACATCTCCTAGGACCCTTTTTGGTCAATTTTGCCATATGTCAATTTTTCGTGATGAAGGAGCAATGACTCATCAAAATGTCTTGGTGTTTTAGGTGGACAGATAACTAGGCTATATGATAGTATCATTTTTTGGGGGGTGTGACACACTTAAGTGGGTGCCATGGGGCATCAAAAATAAAGGTTGTATTTTTTTGGATTTTTCGACATATTTGCAACAGCTTAAAGGGTAGTTGGGATTCACTGATTTGATCAAGAATCAGGCCATAGGTGTATCCTAGGGTGTTCTAGATAAATTGATGTAATGAGGTTCACACACATTGATTACAATTTTGATGTCAGATATGATGGTGACCAAAAAGACTCAAAATGTCCATAGAACATTTTTGACCAATTTTGATGACTTTGATATGTGACGTCAAAATTGATGTCAATATGTGTGAACCTCATTATGTAAATTTATTTTTTTGTGAACCTTATCCATAGTCCACATGTTTGACTATTTGACATTTGACATCTTTTTGACAACTTGACATCTTTTGACATTTTGACACATATAACTTAAACCACCTCAGCCCATCACAGGGCTATTTTTGGCAATTCCAGGGCCATTCAAATTTTTGGCAAAATTGAGTACTTTCAGAAAATCAAAGATATCTCAAAAACGGTGCACCCAACCTTCAATATTCAGAATTGATATAAGGTGCATGGGTCAATAGGCTATATGATAGGACCATTGTTTGGGAAGGGTGTGCCACTCTTAAGGGGGCTGCTGCAGGCCATCAAATTGGCTACTTTGGTTTTTGACACAATTGTGGCAGCTGAAAGGGCACTGGCATTGACTTATTTGATCAAGAATCAGTCCATAGATGTGGCCTTGGGTGGTCTACATGTCCAGTTTTGCATTTTATGAATACATGACTGATTGGTTGTTTGCTGGATCATAAAGTGGCAATTTTTTGACACTTTTTGACACATCAAAAACTTTTTAGAATGAGTATTTGGGATTTTGACCCATAAATTGGCATGACAGTGTCAATATATGTCATTCAGATTGGCAAGGAATAACATTTTTTTTCTTGACCAGTGTTCGAGCTATGGCTGTCTGAGTAATTGGTCATTATTTGACCAAAACATGAATTGTGGTATCAACAGTTGATGATAGGGATAGAATGTTATTGATTATTTGTAAAGGATCTTTTTAGCTACCAAAAGATACCTTTTGAGAATTTCTGTGATTGACAGTTTTCTCGTGAATTGAGAAAAAGTGAACTTTTTTGATTGGCTACTGTGAGCCTTGTACATCTGTTGGGAGGTCAAAAATGATATGAGTGATCAATCTAATAATTCTCTAAGGGTGTGTAATGTCAAAATTAGAACATTTTTGCTGGGGCTGTGACAGGGAATTTTTTCAAGAATGTATGGGTTACGACCTGTAGCATCAAATGATTTGCATTATTTTTTTCAAAACTGGTGAAATTAGATGAAAAAGAATCCCAAGACCCAAAATTGAGTGATTTTAGTGATTTAATGAAATTTTCAAAATTATCATGTTAACATATTTCTGTGGTTCTATCACTCTTTGCTTGTTTCTAAAGTCAATTCATGTCCAATTTTAATGTAACACTCACTAAGCTTAGAATCTACTATACAAGAATATGAACTGATATTGCCTATAACACACTCAAAAATGGCAAAAATGTGTCCGAAAATTACCAACATTGTGCTTTTTTGTGACTTAAGTTAAAGCAGCATCAATATGGTATCAATTGATTTGGATTTATCTTTTATAATATATTAAAATATATTATTCAAAAAGTACAAGATAAGAATTTTGAATAAATTGGTCATGTTGACAAAATTATCATGGTTCTGACTTGGGATGATTAGTCTGAAACCAATTGCACAATCTACATGCCAAATTGACCAGCAGTGCAAGGGATCCAAATTGGCCTAACACATCACAAGTATTTGTTGACACTAGCATTTTTAGTACCATAGTATCCTGTGTGTGTCTTTTGTGTAACACATCCCCAGACCCCACAATCACCAAGACACCATTCAATTACATGTAATGTATGACATGTCGAAGATTCAAACAACTGAACTATGAGTGAGGTTCCTTGTGAAAGGAATTCGACATAATGGAACATAGAGGACATGTCAAGATCACCACATATTCTCAGAATAATCATGAAATATGATTTTAGGGTACAAGAGCCATTTGGGGATTTTTTTCAGGCATTGTTTGGTCAATAGCTGAGAAAATAAAAATCATTTTCAGCTCAGCCTGAGTGGTTGAATGGTATACAGCACTGTGCCTACCACATGGACAGTCATGGGTTTGAGCCCTGAACCTCAACCAATGCTTGTGGGTACATCTGTAAGTGCATGGATTCAAAAGGCTTGGCTACCATATTGACCTATGTACAGTCAGCAGGTGTCACACAGGAGGTGAATCTGAGGATCATATAGGTGAGAAAACATACAAGGGATCTACCCTGGCTTCGAAACCCAGGGCAGATGTCACCAGAAGTCCAAAATGGGTATCAGTGGCCCCATGAAAATGGACTTATGTCCTCAAAATGTTTTTAAACAAATCATTTTCAGTGGGGTGGGGGGGGGAGTCACTCAAAATTTTGAGATAAGGAAGAAGCAATGACCCTTTTCATCAGAAAAGTTTTTATTGTTGTCATATGCTGCATGAAGGCCTGGAAAGCATTTCTGACAGGAAATGCCTTTTATGATGAATCAAAAATACTCAAAGTTACTTAAATGTCACAGTTTGTTGCCCATATAGAATCTTGTATTCATTATACATGATTGACAAAAATGATTCCACACTTAGAACACAGTATTTTCAGGAAGCCACAAAGCCTCCAGTGAACTAGACATAGAAAATGTGTCATTTTGAGTGAACACTTCTTTACAAAAAATCAGTAGATACTATGGGACGGGACATACAGCAGTGCCTTTGCAAGAATCAATTAAATCAATCAAAGCAATTTCATTGGGATATGTCAAACATCATAGAAATGATAAAAATATTATCAAATACCAATTAATGTTTGGTGTACAGTCCATTCCAGCTACTTAGAATTCAAATAAGTATAGCTACACATTAACAACTGTGAAAGTACTTAGATGTGAATTCATTTGTTGCCTTTGGTCACAAGAACTGCCTGTAGACCACACACAACTTTAGCTACTTAATAAAAATAGATGTTAGAATGCAAGTACAACACCTGGAATGCCAGTAGAAGTCATATAAAAGCATTGTAATGACTGGAACTAGATACAAGTAATTTTGGCACAAAGTGTACCTATGGTCTAAGCAGTTCCTAGCAACCTAAAAGCAACTAAACCCATCAAGGCTGCAAAAGTACAGGGGTACTTAATCTACCAATCAGAGCTAGTGCAAAATTTTTGGAAATATTCTAGACAATAACTGTCATAATTATTTGCATAAATTGACAAATCTGTACTCTGTAAGTGTGTGGATGAAATAGAATCAGTCTATGTAATTGTTTGTGCAGGTAAAGAACTAATGTTTCATGTGTAGTATGGTTGCATCTGTAATATAAAAGAAAAGTTACTTAAAAATTTCACCTGTACATACATTTGTCATCACATGTGTAATTTCATCACCCAATAGAGGAATTTGTAAATCCTTTTCAAACACATGTACAAATAATTTACCCATAGTCATATATCAAATATACAAATGTAAATTCCAAATGAATTCATGTAATTTGACAAATTTGACAAACTCTAAAATAGGAAACCTAGACTGTAATCTACCTAATTTTGAAGTGAGCAATAGGAACAATCTTAAAAGATTCATAGTTCAGATTGCTTTGTTGATAAGTTTGGATCTTGACATTACAGTTGCACATTTGGCCCTCTGGTTCCTGACAAAAGTAACAATATTACAAGAGTTAGTCTGATATGTGTTTGCCACAACAATTTTGTATTTGTGATATATTTCTCGAAGTGAAACCACTAACTGCTGACAAATTTTATCAACTTTGTTGACGCTTGTCAAGCTACCGTTGTCATCGCAACCTTTGTAAACCGTAAAGACAGTCATCAGTTCCATTATCCCCAGTCACCCTCCTCTGCCATTCATCACGACCACTTTCTATTGCAGATCAAGTTAATTTTCATTATTCCTTACCACCCTGTCCCTACCCACACCAGTCTGTTGCCTACAAAACGGCCAGATTGTCATAAAAGAATAGCTAATTGGCCTTGTGTATGCCCAAATTAGGCATAGAATGTGTAGTACATTCCTGGGTCCAATGTTCGGCGCACCCTAGCATCTGCACACTGCAAATTTTCGATTTTCAAGTGCCCGATGGAATTCTATTGCAGTTTCAGTTGAAAAGATTCGTGGCAAAATTTTGAAAATTACCTGACCTCAACCACAAGACGGACAGTCTGTATTTTATGAGCTAAATAAATGTTCACCCACCCAAAAGGCTTCGTAGTGGTGACTTGTCGACTCACGTGATTTTAATATTTTGAAGTATTGTTGAGATGAACACTGAAAACGGTGAAGTCTCATCCCGTTGCCTGGATGACTTTTTCAACTTAATAACATTTGCGTGCTCCCATTATACCCGTGACGTTCATAACAAATATTCAATGGATTGTGGAAGGTGCTTCCAGTCAAACATTTCTAATGCAAATAGGTCTTATTATTTTCAAACAGCTGATTTTATCATTTGTAGTATACAGATAAACCTGAGCAATTTTATTCCATCATCTGTCAAATCAAGTTGAATACAAATGCAATCGTGTGTAGGCTTACTATTGGATATCATGCTGGCCGTACTTTATACAAGTGGCCATTTTATTGGGGTAATGTTCTGATCTTTAATTCCAAGGTTGACAAGGCTATTGCATCGATCATTCAATTTCACCAAATAAATACCTGATATTAAGGCTTATGACTTTCTCTGTTCACTGAAATAACAATTCATTTTCCCATTTGGAACCGTTCAATTAATGCGAAGTTGGTAATGGGGATGCTTTTATTGTCGAACGACAACTATTAGCTGTAACCTAATTTGGAACTAATTTTACGCGGTATCATTTAGCTAGAAATTTTGGGCGCTTTAATGTAAAGTAAAGGAACTAGCTATGATTGGGAAGAAATAGATATAAAATTGATGTAAGTGTAATAATTCACTATGGGAAGTTTACATTACCAGTAACACTTATTTCATGCTAATTGATTCGTCAGAAATAAATGTACAATTCACTGCTTGGAACTTTCAAACCTAAAAAGAGTAATTCAAAGCAGATTGATTGATTCATAACATTGCAGAATTAGCATCATTAGAAATTGATACCAGTGATCATAATGGCTCTTAAATGTGGAAGTGAATGATTTTTTTTCAGGTTGGCATACCTTAAATGTCAAATGTTTCTTTAAACGGTTTGGATTTAAAAGATTATCCAGTTGTGAATAATCCAAACATGTGATAAAGCTATCGTAAAGCAGCTTCAGCAAATGTGACGGTTTTATTTGATCAGAAAGCTCACTCCTGGCCAAACAAGGCCCTCGTGGAGATTATTGCCGATCGAGATTTCACTGTGTAATCGGTTTTGCCGTCAGGATTTGATAGATATATTTGAGCTTGCAAATGCGAGCACACACGGTGAGAATGACAGGAGTCAAAGAATAATATTTAAACTTCATTTAGTGTGTTCTTCAAGCTCAAGATTTTTCCATCGATTTTGTGTATGAATACACCGCAGGGCCTCCGTTGCAGTGGGAACTCACTGCATCAATACAAAGCAACTGAGGACCCCGCTTTATTATTCTTTTGTGAGGTAAATTTTTATTAACGATATTGTGTGGTAGCGGTGGGCTGTAGCTGTGTTCTTTTTTGCATAAAACCACGCGCGTGTTTGAAGGATATAAATTGGAGCTGGCAATCAACAAACAAATTTACAAGAACACACTAGGAAATGAAGCCCATTTGAGTAGCGAGGCATTTGCATAAATGGCTGTGAGCGCCCTATGAGTTTTCTGAAAGGCAAAGAGGCCCTTTCCACTATTGAATTGGATAGGCCGATGAATTTCATAAAACTGGATTGCAGCGGTAATGAACTTAGAGAGGTCTGCTCAAGCGTAACTCGAATAAAAACCCCGCTGAAAAGGTATATACTTAATCACAGCAGAAATGAAAAGTGTTTTCATTGATTGCAGCACACACAATATGAAGTGGCTTATTCCCGAATTATAATAAAAGGTAATTATGATATAGATCCCTCATTTTTACTTTGCCCAGCAAGAGGGAAAAATGAGAAAAGTGTTGAAAAGTTATCATATAAACGTTGACATATTACTTTAGCTTGTCACTTTTCTGAAAGGAGATGGTATTAGCAACCTCAACTACTGCCAAAGAGCTATTCATTAGGCTGATTTTTATGAGGTCGGGGCCCTCCTTTAGAGAAAAGTACCCCCTGCAATTTTGGGGATCAGTGCCTCTCTAATATAAAGTGGCGAAGCGAATAGGAAAGCTATAGGTGTAGGGATTACACGTAGAATCCTCCAACCCAAACAATATTGCTGGAACGGCCGTTTAGCTTTTAAATTGCGGTTGACTTTTGCCCATTTGCAGGTCGCCGCAGGAAGGCAATAGTGGTGGAAGGTTTTAACGAGCTCGAAACCCATTAATACGGGTCTAGCTTCTACCGGGACACAAGCGAGACTGTGGCCCAGGCTTGATTGACCAAGCGCCGCTGCGAGTTGAAAAATCACCGGAATTTTACTTAAGTAGCTATGGTAATTTGCCATCGAGAATTCAATGACTGCATACAGCTTCCTAAAGTGGCCCTATTTTGCCACGGTAGATAAATATGATAACATTGATATTAGCTAAAACATTGATAATGGCCACCGAGCATTGGACAATTGACTGCATGAGATCACATTGTCGCCCATAGATGCACGCAGATTCTACTCGGGGTCGGAACTCGCAACACAAAGGGAAGCTTGACGTTGCACGAAGTCATTTTCCTTATTCAGTGCCGACATCGATTTTTGCGCCCTGCAGGGTTTATCCCGTGCGAATTGTTTGTAGTTTTACACGCACAAACCGGATTGGAACAAGTCTCGTTATTTTTGATAGCGGGAAAGTTCAGCAACAAGTAATACTGTCGCATAGGTGAATTAGATTCTGTTTAAAATTGGTCGTTTAATTTTGAAACATTAACGTAGCAATTTCTGGAATTTTTTTACAGGCGATGATTTGGTTGATAAAATCAGGTGAAAAGAATCCCATGTTTGAACGTATAACTGAACCGCAGAGACCCGACGGAAGCACATTTTAGACTGTTGATGTCAACTGTCAAATTGGCGTGGGTGCTACTGACCGCTGCTGAACAATAAACAGTTAATGAATTTCATCGGATTGATCTGTGCGCCAAGCTGCCGCGGATCAGTCACTCTGTCCCCGCTGAAATATCCGAGCCATGAAACCCTAATCTAAATGTTTTCCTGCGACCTCCGCTTGCTTTACAAGCATTAAGTGACATGTGTTGAAAACCACTTAAAACAATAAATCGATGCTTCGTGCTTGAGAGACTGAAATGGTTCAAACATTTATCCAATAAACCTTATACAATGGTCTGAGACATTGATTTGAAGCTTGTTTTCCAAGAATTATTCGTCCCCCAATTACTTTTGATATCTGTTGATGAATATGCGTACGTTACCTATTGGTACTACACAAAAAATAGGAACTTTCTCGTGTATGGAACCCGAATAAAAGTAGACTTCCGACCCAGGACTCTAACATGGAAAGGAATTGTGCTGTTGTAATATTCGATTTTTCTGCCACGAATTGTCGGCAGGTAGAATGGTGCAACGGTAGTGACATCCTCACCACAAACAAATCGTGCTGTATTGTCTTCGGGTATTGAGCAAATTGGCGTGGTAAAAACCTCGTAAGCACTTTCCCACCCAAAGGCGCACAGTTACTTGGTGTTCATAACCATAGTAAACAAATGAAATGAAAAATTATCTCATTTTTTATCTCTTTGAA
Organism: Haplosyllis leylae; assembly: GCA_038406175.1. Lineage (NCBI taxonomy): Eukaryota > Metazoa > Annelida > Polychaeta > Phyllodocida > Syllidae > Haplosyllis > Haplosyllis leylae. The sequence continues at coordinate 13,650 of JBCAUG010157506.1, read as the reverse complement.
ATGTCAAGATAACACTGTTAATTTGTTTCATTGATTTCTCGGTTCTTGTGTGCACCGCCTGCAAGACACCGGACGTACTGTCGCGACAAAACTTTCATACAAAATGGGTTCTATTACGTGTCTTCTTTGCCCTTTGGTTTTCTAAGTTTACATGAGAATTACCTGGCTCTTGGTAGTGATATATTTGAAGAAATATGGAATGGACAAATAAGATCTACATACCAAGGAAGTTAAAAATTTGGGAACAATTTGGTCATTCCTTTCAAATTACCTCAAAGTCCAAATCAAGTGCAAACAATGACCAAAAAGTGAATGAGTGATTCTGTGTCAGACACCTCGTAGCCCCAAGTGTGCCATACCAATATTTGTTTCCTGCCTTCCTACCAACTAATTATCATAATGATACATTTTCGAACGATAATAAATTATCACATATGAATTTGCAGCTGATGGGACCTTTATCAAATTGAAAATCTCTAGTATTTGCCAGTAATGGGCCTTTGTGTTGTGAATCTGTAATATTTACTTTGTTACGTTGGAACATTTAGCAAAATCAACAACTCTCAAACCTGGGTCGATAATATCCTAAAATTACTATGTCCTAAAAGCATTTTTTTATTCTTCTATATCTAAAAAATATGTGAATGATCTTTGAATTTTTGAAAACATTTGGTAGTTTTAACTCAATGATGATGTCTAAGAAATTTGGTATGCCAAAGATGGATGGAAGCAAAAATGAGTTTATTCTTTCAGAGTGATCTGGTCTGGTATTCTTCCGTTCTTGGTTGAAATAAAAGTTGTCAACTAGTGCCTAATAGGCTTAGTATTGTCTTCCAGTGTCAAAACATTTGAAAGCACTTCTACAAATAAGGAAATTGCAGGTAATTTAAATAAAATGTCACTTGAGCTCACTTTTCAAAAGTGAAGTCTAGTAGGGCTAATAAACTTGACAACAACCAGCAAAAGAAAACTATACCTTCCCAAGGTAAAATGTTTATCCCTGTGGGGTTCTCAAATCGCATTGTACTGTTTTACCACCTTCACTCAAAGAGAAACACTTGGTAAAGGGTGGTCGAATTAGATGGAAGCCGTGTTAAGGACCCTTCCCCTTCACAAATGATTCATGCATGGAAGGATGGAAATGGTCAATTATCAATTACACTATTTGTTTGGAAGTTCGAGCTTATGTTATAATAGATCGGGTCACAAATTATTGTCCTTTATGCTAGGGAAGCTTGGCCTATTGGTCCCAGGGTTCGCTGTAAGACCATATTGTTATATATTGACCACAATGTACCAAGGAAGCTCGGGGGCATAAGACCATCAGAAGCTGATTGAGTGTTATCAAGGATGCTTGTAAAACCCATATAAAGGTAGTTTAGCATCCCGTTATGACAATCAGCCCGTAAAATTTGTCCGCGGGGCTGATTTTCATTTTGCACGTGCCCAATGCTTCTCCTCAGCGGGCTCGAACAAAGTGAAGACCGGAGAAAATTGGTAGGTTGTTCGGTGTTTCACGGGGTGATAGGGAAAACTTAACCGCCTCCAGCCAAGGGAGGTACCCCTCCCCTTTTCCCGTAGATACCTTTTCTGACAAACTGCCTGTAATTTCATACCACGACATGACGCTTATTGTCCTGTCACCTTCAATTTGTAAATCTATGAATTTTGATATTTCTTAATTTGATTTTGAAAACAAAAAGTTTTAAATAAAAAGAATTCATTGTCGCCGAAGTGATAGAATAGTATTCAGCATTTCTGGTTGTGAAGGTAAAATGGTGATGACTCAAAAACGTTATTTTTCTCTTTTGAAGGGTGATGTTGCCTTCAAACAATTTTGGCGTTAATTTTTTTTTCAAATTGGTACACGTGTCTGAATTACGGATTCCGAAAGGTTCCAAGTTTACAAACAATGGGACACACTTACAACCAATTCAGAAGTACGATCAATATTTCAGCTTTTATTCGTTTCTAAATATCCAATAATAAACATATAAACATGAATCAATATGGAACAAATTATTTACATGAACACTTGATCAGTTCCCATTATTTTTGCTTGCAGTCACGAGGACCTCTGAATTGACAAAATGGATTTTCTGTGTGCGAAAATTCAATGGCTACTATTGATACTGTGCATTTCGCATCTTATAGAATTATCAGATAAAAGTACATGACATCAGTTTACATCTGAATTGATGTATTCCTTGTGAGATAATGAATTCATATTTAGGATTGTGAAGTAATAATAAAAATATCAAGAAATATGTTGTCACTTACTTGATTTATATGAAGTGGATGGCTGCTATCATAAGTTTTAATTAAGACACATTTTCATTAGGATACAAATGGCTGGGAAGTAATTAATGCACTGAATGTGTCTCCGCAATTTTTTGACAAGCTTCAAATAGAGAACTCAGTTTTTTCACTGAAACTATTACCAGTAATTGGGATAAAACTTAAACCCAGCCTGCTTTGAGCATTTGATGAACCAAGTTTTGCCAACGGGAGTCGCGTTTCGAAATATAATCGGTAACCTCCTGTAGTGCAACTTTATTCTCATAATTTTAGAGTATATTAAATGGTAATATTTGCAGCAGCGTAATGCTTTTGAAATGTGTTTCGAAAGGTGCCTGAATATTAAAAAAAAGAGATCAGTCTGTTTGGCACAGATGAATTCATGGTCACGATCTGAAGCTTGTTTTCTATAAGTGTTTAGACATTGCTATTAAGTACTTTGGTCCTTCAACTTAAAAAGGATTCACTCTAGTCCAGCTTACTGGCCACTTGTACCTTTCTTGAGAGAATTATTTACACAAAATATAGACACATCCTTAATATGAAGTGGAGGGTTTTTGAGAGTTTTGGTTTTGGACATGTTTGATTTTGATATTATTTGTCCGCAACTTTCAGTTAGATCGGGTGAACAGATTCTCGAGGAATGTTGATAATTCATAATGTTCCTAACACACGCAGATTAAGAAAAATATCATTATATAAAATGTGTCTTGTCTTAAATCACCACCACCTTGTTTGAGGCTGCATTAAAGGATGGCTGTAGGTGGGTAAGACATTGTTCATATTCATGTTCATGTGCATGTTCATATTTACGTTGGAGCCCATAGAACTGTACGAGCTAGAGAGAGAACTGTTCATGTTGGACATGCCTGCAGATCCTAAGCTGGAGGAGCCCACACTTCCAGCCATGCAAGCCATAGAAGTCATGGGCATTTGACTACTGGGCATCATGGAGCTCAGAGATGTACAAGAGTTCATGGTTCCTAGTCCTGTGTTGAGACTAGAGTTACCGTACCCTCCATAACCGTTTTGCAAGCCCATCATGTCCTGGGATTTCATCATGCTGTTCATACCACCCAGCGGCTGACATGGCTTGCCGTCCCTGACCAGAACTGGGACTGCCACCCGTCTTGGTGAGGGTAGGGGATTGAGCTCTAAACCCTTTTCCTGTCTTGCTCTCTTTAGCTTGTACCTGTGGTTTTGGAACCAAATTTTCACTTGTACGGGCGTTAACCTTATAATACTAGCCAAGTGTTCTCTCTCTGGTGCTGAAAGGTATCGCTGTTGCCTGAATCTTCTTTCAAGTTCATAAGTTTGAGCCTTAGAAAACAGAACTCTGCGTTTCTTTTTCTTCGGTGGATTGTCAGAGTTACCTTCTGTTGACCCATCTTTCTTGTCCTTGTCTGCATCTTCGTCTTCCTCTTCAATACCCGATTCGTCGCCGATTTCGGACATTTCTTCGGATTTGATGGAAGTCTCACAGTCTGTGCTGTGGTCCAGGCCAGGCTGTGTTTGGGACGTTGGGAGCTGCTGATGTTGAGGTGTTGTGTGTCCTGAAGTCAGGGAAGGAGATGGTTGCTCCGACCCAACACTGCTGGCAGAGGTAGCTGGTGTTGTGCTACTCAGGTGACTGAGAGCTGAAAAGTGACGGATAAGATGGTAATGGGAGTAGCCAACCCAACGAATCGCAAAATAAAGTAGATATGATTAAAATTTAAGATGGATGTAGTTTGCAAACGTGGATACTTTTCCTTTTAAAATCTCAAAGCAGCTAAGTGCGAAGAGAAGAACATTTTGAAAGGAAGAAGTTTTTAAGGAAATATTGCAAAAAAAAAACAAAAAAAACTGATGGAATTTTAATAGAATAGCATGAGATGTTTTTCTTTCAGTAGAAGACCCATGTATTTAGATTAATGTTTCTGTCTTGTGATAAAATATGAAACTCTTAATTTTCAACGAAAGACCGCAGAGAACAAACAGACCCTTGGTCAACATCACCAAAAATATCAAGGATGTGCTTTTGTTTGATATTTGGCATAGTATCAATCTGACTCAGATGTTCCAGTGATTTTGTCAATAAGTGTGTACACAAAGTTTGTAAATAATCACGCGGAGTCCTTTGTGTGGCAATTTACTTGTCAAAATTTAGCAGGAATCATTTGCTTTTTTTAATCATTTAATTATAAAACCGTGCGAAGACACTTAAGACAAGGAAAGATATTTTGTCTGAATCAATGAGCGAGTCTTTTAAAAGTAACCAATGCAATATCATTGTTCATTTTTGACTAAACCTGTAATTTCATACCATTATCGACGTAAAAACAGAGAGAAGTGAACGACAGATTTTTAAGCAGCTGTACCAATAAAACTTTCATTGCCAGCAATGAGATATATCTTTAAATTTGTCTATTTTTACGTAGGCTTTTTTCATGGCAACAGTCATTAAGCCAATGTTCAGATCATTTCTATGTTCAAGGCACTTCACAATAACAGAAAAAAGAGTAATTGGTGAGATGTCGTCGGTCAGAAAATGCGATGGATTAGCAGAAGTAGTATATGAAATAAGGTACTCACAATTGTAGTGCATATTTTCATTCGTGTGCAACCATCGAGTGTACGGGTTGTCGGTGTCGTAGTATGGTGGAGGCGGTGTGACATCGGGAACAGAAGGTAGGCTGGCGAGCGCCTGACCGCTGAGCTCCCCGGCCGAGGCGACTACCGGTACTCCCTTGTCTGTCGGCAAATCCAGAAGGTCTTTGACGTTGAAACTGCTTGATTTCATGGCATTCATCTCCAAATTGGTATCCATCTGCGAAATGTGACAACCAAAATGTATGCCAACTGCTATACAACGTTACTTTTAATCGCTCCGTAAGAGTCTATGACTTTGTGGTTTCAGCATTAGTTTGTTAATGTAACTGTATCAATTGATAACAGTTTAAATTTTCTGTGTTAAAAATCTAGTTTTGTAGAGACTGAGACCAGGTGTGACAAATTATGACGGAAAAGTCAACCAGGTATTACAATATAAAGCATGTGTTTGAAATAGGCAGTAAACTCCAGCCTATGAAAATTGAGATGTCCTACTCAGCTGTCATACACTTAAAGGTGGGTGGGGCTTATTCAGCATCCTATTGGATGACTGGCCAAATATGGAAGCAAAGACTGCTTTGTTTCTTCGGTTCTTGATCAACCAATGATGGCGGCTACTCGTGTTTTGGTCTTGCAGAATCACAGGGAAGGCAAACTAGGGAAATTGACACTGTTCTTTGTTCAGGGAGGATAATCTTCAAGTTGAGCAAACCCGATAAGAGATTGCCAAATGGAACTAATAATCATCTGTACACTTTGCCGAATAACCCGAGAAGTACTGGTCTTTGGTTCTGTGTATATGCATAGGGGCTAGAAAATCCTCCACTTAATTACAGGGAATAAACAAGAAGTCTGTCTGGAGGCATACTAAAACACAGAGGATTTCTTTCCACTTCCAAGGCACCATATTGCCAATATTCTGGAGCATATTGCGTTTAGTTGGCTTTGGTAAACTGAGTCCGGATGTTTCCATATGGGTGTCATTTAATAAATTGCCAAATACCTTGGTAACCAAGATAACAGAACTTTGATTTAGGCAAAGGATTCTGATTCTTTGGGTGTTCTTGCATCGTTCAAACTTTTAAATTGAGTTAATTTGTAAATATGTATCAAAATTAACTTAAGTTGCTCCATGAATATTCAAGTTTTTTTTACAAATTAGCCGAAATTGGCAATATTGGCATCACAAACTTTACTATGCCAAAACAAAAAAATGCAGCAATAAAATGTTACCACAGTGAGCATTGAACCTAGGACCTCAGCCACTTGGATCTGATGCTCTGTGTTACTTGGGAGATCTAAGATCTGCACATGGTCATGCTCTACTGGTTCTAACCAAATGATCTAAGTCCAAGACTGAAGTGGTGAACAAAAGACAATTTAGGGATATCTCAAGTAACAATACCTCAATTGCTCAGAGAGCAGAGCATCAGATCCCAATGGCCGAGGTCCTAGGTTCAATGCTCATTGGGGTAATATTTTGTTGCTGGATTTCTCTGTTTTTACAAGTAAAGCCTCTGATGCCAATCTTGCCATTATTGTCAATTTTGTGTGTTTGTCAAAAACTCGATCTCAAATGCTCTGGCTAATGCAATGTTCGGCGTTTTGTAGCCGAGTTGTTGAGGTTGTTTCTCTTCCAGTATAGAAGGACATTTCAGGTGAATATGAGAACTTTATATCTGAAGTTTGAAACGTGCACCTTTCCAAGGAAATTAAAGAGTTGCTGGGGGCTTGAAGTGTTCTATGGTAGATTTCAAAAGTGGCCAACGCTTGGAATTGAATAAGTTACCACTACAGGTACTTGTGATAATATGTCAATTTCAATGAAGAACTCACACCAACCGAACTACTTTCAATTCACATTCGAGTCTTAATTTTGAAAATATTATTCATATCAGGCTACCCGAACAGTTTTTTGAGGTGTGAAACACGCGATAATACTTTGTATCTCCTCAAGTCTATGAGTTTACCATCTTCAGTTCAGATTAGGTCCACTCGACTTCAGAAAGACTCTTGAATGGACGTCACTTTGAGGGAATTATCTCCAATACATAAAATTTTAATCATTTGCACATGATCTTCATTCAACCTCTGCTGTTGTATCCAAAGACCTCTTGGACTAGATTCTTGTATGTAGTCAGTATTTTATCAGTGTTTGACGTGATAGATAATAATAAGTTCAAAGCTTAACACATTTCCCGTATCAACTTTATCATTTTTTAAGAAGTTGTGTCAACCAAAGAAGAGCTCAATGATTGCAACACTATTTTTTATTTCTTGCCCCACTGAAATGTAATAATTGTTGTTTACGTATTCACGAGTACAGAAAACAGAATGAAGCTTTTATTAATTGATAAATTTGGAAAAAAATATGAGACATATCAGTTTGAAAGACAGATTCTGTACATGTAAGCCACATTTTACCTGCCCAACCTTACACGAAAAGCTGAAGCCCGAAATTTCCCGAAAGTTGCCGTTTCTGTTTTCATTTCTGGAGGTATAGTTGGAGAATCAGCAAAACTTATAAAGTTGTCAGATTGATCAGGCAGTCCCTCAACCGCTTTCAATAAGAAATAGCATTAAGAAATACGATTGTTGTCACTCTAACTTGTGATGTTTTACAAAACCAAGACTTAGTAAAACAAATTAAATTGGGATATTATCAGTTGACTTTGAGGAAAGTAATGAATTTCCCGTCGGGAATGACAGTTTTGTTCCTGTGTTTCTCTGTGTTGCATCAGATAATAAGAAAAGCAATTGTACAGACAAAGCACATGCGGTCTTGGATACTTGGCATCAAAGCTATTTATTTGTTCATGTATTTAAAATGTAAGTTCCTGGCGAATTGTAACCTGCTTTATCCCCAGTGCTATTGGAACACTGTTTCCACGTTTGCAAGCTGTAGCATAGCAACTATGCTTGTGAAGTTACAAATCCTATTCAGTTAAAATTTTAAACCCTAATAGGATAGGAGCATTAACTTATTCATAATGTTTCTATTTTTCTGTCTTGTAAATCCATAAGTCTTTGTCTGGAGGTCATAAAGGTATCTCGCAGGATGAAAGAGACACACCTGTGAACGAGCTACAAATGTCTCTCGGTATCAACAACATGCACGCATTTTTTCGTCTCATCGCTGTCCTTTGACTTCTGCATTATCAAACTAATAAAGGCCGAAAGCGGATTTCAGTAATACTATTCAGGCACTGGTCTTCATTCAACCATAATTGGTTTTCATAGATTTCAAGCCCAATGCAAGATGGTACGTATCAAATCAATTCTACGGGACTGTGTACACTAAAATTGTGATTGTGTCCCGAAGCGGAAGCAGTAAAGACACTCAAAGAATTAAAATTGATAGGGGTTGGTAGAAATAGGTTCTGTTTATGTATATCACTTCTGCCCGACTTAACCTGCTGAAAAGTTATGCCCAACAATGCAGTCCAGCGATTGAAAATTAATTTGTTTTTAATTTCCATTTAATTCAAAGGCGAAGTGTACGGTTTTGGTGAGCCTCGAGGGAAGGAAGGCATTCCACAAACATTGACAAAAGCTCTAAAGGAAACAGTTAGGCATGACAGATGAGACGTTAAGAAAATTATCAGCCCTAAATCTTTTGTGTAGTATTCGTGTAATGAGATAATTAGCAAGTTAGTTTTGCCAAAATCAATTAGGGCACACAGTTTAAATCTCTTGAAGTTTAGCGAGTGTTACCACTTAAAGATATGAAAGTTCTGCAGACAGATAAAACATGAAGGCAATAAAATATTTGAGAACTAGGTTACAAAGTGCTTCATTTCCAACTTGATAGCGGCTTGAATTAAAGACCTTTTTTTTGTGCTGACGCAATTCCATATATATGTATTCAACCAAAGAATTTGGCTGTGTGGACAGACGTGTAATATTTTCTTGAAGAGAGTTTCAATTGATGACTGAGCATTTACAAACCGAACAGTCCCGGCATGTAACATCTAGCAAGGATTATTCCGTACATCTATTGTTTTCCATCTCCATTTTTTTCCACAGGTCACTTCGTACGGAACTAATTTATTTGCATTTATCTATCTTGTTTTTCGGAAAACGTTCAACACGACCAGTCAGTGGCGGATCCAGGTTTCGAAAAACTCCATCAAATAAAAAATGCATCTAGAGGGGAAGGTGGTCCCAGCCAGTCAGATTTGGGGAGGTGAATAAGAGATTTCTTCACCTCTCTATTTTTGAATTCACCTCATATCACAGAATAAAATCCTTTTTCCATGCCATTCACTGAATCCACTGTAAGATCCATCTCAGTGAGTCTAGGAAGCTGAACTCACCTCCTTATAGTTCGTAGCTCTGGACTCACCATGGTGGATATTACACTTTACCCAGGGACCTTCCCCTCTGGACGCATTTTTTATTTGATGGAGTTTTTCGGAGTCTAGGTAAAACATGGGCCCCTCCCCCGCGGGTATTCCTGAATTCGCCACTGTAAACTTCAAATTCAAGTGATGCTGTTGATTTTCAGTTTACGCTCACCTTTTGCATCAAATTATTTTTTGGGGGTATTCTGAGGATATTTTGACGTGATTTTGAATTAATGATATCTTGGCCCAAACTGAAACTTGCACGAGACCCGCAACGGCCGTTCAGGTTTGCACAGAGGAGAGACGAACGTGGGTCTGACCTCCCCTCCTTGTTTTTCGTAAACACGCAGGACAATTAAGGAGATCTGTAATGCATTTGCCCTCACAAAGTCTATACATATATCAGTTTCTCGAGAAAAGCCCAAGATTTACTTAGGCTCATGGTCCCCCTTGTGTCTACGCATTGGATTGTAGACAAAGTATAGTGCATACAAACAGACTCCTTTACTATGCCTTGTTAAATCTGTTCCTTTTTAATCAAAAGCAAATTTAAGTTGATAGTGACAACCAAATCAGATCTGCATGTGTTTTCTGAACCGGAATCCAAAGGCTGTTGACTGAAATGTTTTCACCAATTTTCCTTTGAAGTTAAAGAAATATTACAAACTTTCAATGTTTTGATTATCCTCAAGTTCCTAGTTTTTGAAATATTCTTTCATTAATGATATCCAGCAGATTATTAATTTGAAAAGTAATCTAATTTAATTTAAACACGGTAAAATAATGTTCCTTACCTCTGCGGAGCCGTCATGGTTATCCTCGTGCAAGGATTCCAAAACCTTCGAGACTGACGTGAACATGTCGACCTTCACAACGTTACAACGTTATCAGTTCTCGGCGAATGAACGACTGCAGCGGACAAAATCTCAATCCAGTTGTATGTATTGCAAAGGTTTTACCCAGTCCGAATGGAATCAAATGTTACGCTGCACATGTGAAATGATCTTGTTTGATATAAAAGGAGATCCCGGTCTCTTACCGACAGTTATACAGGCCAATATCAACCACTGAATACCAGTGATAAAGCTAAGCCTATAATCTGTGACACCAAAGGAAGGTCCCCTTCCCTGTTGTATATTTGGCTGTCATGATGGCAAAGGCATGATAAAGAGGCCATGTACACCATACCCAATAAAATGTATGAGTCTAACCATGGCTATGGCAAGCTGGTGGTTGGGCAACTTATCAAACTGATTAATTTCCTCTTGGTTTTTAACCTCAACTCCAAATTAGGTTCTATTTGAAATTCTTTTGTATTCATCTACTGATTTGGTGAAGACGTGTAGCATAATAGAACGGACTTCTTATGGAATGCTATTTACCTTATAGGAAGGGAACTTTTTCGGTTTTTTTTCTTTTGATACCTTCGTAGGGAATTGTAACATTTCATTTTCTGGCGTATAGTCGTTGGTGAGGCATTTGAATAGGGCATTGAAAATCTAACTTCAATAGAGGTACAATATTGAGGGGTCTTCTAAAAGGTACTTATAAGACCTATCGGTACGGGTAATTTATCTTCATACAAAACCATTCTGGTTACAGTACAATAGAGGACCATCCACTCATTAGCATTGCTATGGTCGAACCACGTTGACATTTAACCCCGTTACAGTACCTCAGCGTTATGGGTCACGGCTGACATGCCCTGTCATTTCACGCCTTGATGTTCTTACAAAAGTTCTTAGATTCCAGTGAAATGACTTATAGGCTGACAAACTCATAGCCTATTCAAATTTGGACTAAATAATTGAAAATTCCATTAATTTTTCAAGTGGCTTGACCACCTGGCTTCAACACCATGGGAACATAGAAGTTACTACCCTTGGAAGTTACGGTAAAATTAGATTCGGCTTTTGGTCTGTGTGATGTGGAAATAATGTTGACCTTAGATTTATCATTTGAATGTATATATAGTCTAAATCCCCAAATCAAAGGGCCAGAAAGTTAATCCGTACAGAAGACTAACAGTGTCTCAACTTGCTGACCATGTAACACAGCTAGTGACGTGTTCAACCCATAGGTCCGCTGTTTGATTTGCACATTTTAGATTTTGCCTTTGGCGTGGTTATCGGCTAAAGGTAACGTATCTTGACAACATATAAGACTTGGTTGCCCTCAAAGTCCCTCAAATCAGGGATTTATGATAAAGATCAAATGGGCCGAATAATAGTAAAGTATTGTCCGACAAGGTGTAGGAGTGCGATTAAAATGCATCTCCTCGGAGCAGGAAAACAACATAGGTATGCTGTCATCAGTATTTTCTTATCGTCCTTTGCCACAAAGTGACCAATGAAAAAAGGAACAGTTTTATTGTAAGAACATTTCATTACAATCTATTTTATTCCAATTTTGTACGTTTTTCATTTGTCCCTTTTTTGGTCCCAAACTGTGATTATTGCGTATAGTTAGGCAACCCGTTTCTCATGTCACGGGCGATATTAAAGTACAGCCCATAAATCTCTCTCTTCTATTATGGCACATGTGTCAAAACTTTTATGACTTGTAAATATTTTTCATTCAAACAGCAATCAGAGCATCAATACCATGGGTGTGTGCATTATAAATTCACAGGGACTTTGTTTCGTTTTCCATTATCAGGACAGAAAATGCTTTCCCCACGAACATCTGCACGTGGTTTGTTCTCTCGACCGATATTGTTCAATTTTTGCCAACAGCCTGCGTAAAATAAGCAAGAGCAAAAGTTGATGGGAGGCACTTGAGATTTGATAATAAAAGTCAGGGTATTCAATGGATCTCTATGCCAATACAAATTACCATATGGGAGAAAACTGGTAAAAACTTGTCATTTGATACTTGTTGATTATGCTCCCTGGAATAATGGAATAAAGAATTCGCAATTTGTGAAGGTAGTGATGAATACCAAACAAATTTGAGCCAGTTCAACGTGAATAGATTTATAGATGAGTGTAAAGAAAGGAAGATGAATATATTATTCTTTTGTTCAGTCACACAGATGGTGAACCATATCAATAAGGGAAAGAACGTTTCGAAACTTATTGGCCTCTGGGTGTTTTTGTGTGAAAATTTGAAACTGTAAATTTTAAGACAGTAGAATTTCTGTGCTCGTTTTCTTTGAAGTAAATATGACAAGTTAACAGTAATTTTTCAATAGGTGTTGTTTGAGACTGGAAATAGATCGCCCACCAATTCCCCGTGGTTCGGCCAGAATCACACTTTGTCCAGCAATCGTCAAAGGTCGAGCGTTATTTACCAATTCAATGAACCAGTGGAACAGCAACATACCTTCATGAAAAGTTATTTTCAAATTCTGTCAGGCAAAACACCAGAAATAAGCCCCCCTTCTTTATATCCATCCAACTGACAACGTTCTTCAGAGACCCTTACATAACCAATCTAACAAAGGAATCTGTAATGGATTTTTATTAAGGAAACATTAGAACGAGAATTAATATGAAAATTGTAGTCCTAACAATTTGTAGATGGTTGATTGTAACTACAGTGCACTGATGCAGAGTGTGCATCACCTCGACATGAGATGTAAAAATGAAGACAAAGGACAACTAGCAACCACCCGTAATGTAAAATGCCCCTGCCACCCACACCTGAATTAGTGCAATTATGAAGAAATGAACAGTATTTAATGTTCTATAATTTGCGAAAATTATGAACGGCAGACAAAGGGTGATGGGGCATCTGCGGTTAGTGTTTTTGACTTCACTTGCGTGTAAAGATTGAATTGGTTGCTTAAAACATGAACAACCTTACTCTCAATCACAGCATCTCCTGTCAGCAGGAAACGGTGTAAATAATTCAAGATTTTATTGTTTACTTACTTTCTGCAGGTAGTTTTTACTTTGATCACAGAAGTCTGTAATATTGGCAATTAGGAATGACTATGAAAAGCACGAGTAACAATGTAATGTTAGAGCTGCCTTGAAACCTAAATGTTTTTTAAATCCAGCATGAAAAACAAAAAATTGAACAAAGCCAATTTTGATTTTTGAAGTGACAATGACATGTGAATTCTTGCATGAAGACCAATTAATTAAAGTTATGTTTTATGCATCGGTGGCTGGCATTTCATAGAAAGGATTGAGAGTAACAAAAACTTTGTTATCAAGATATAACTTTTCTGGACTTAAAGAACATGTATTTTGTCGAACAAAACCAGTACAGATACACTGGCATATCTCGGAAATGCTTTGATTGATTTGGCTTTGCTGGACAAAATGCTAATTGATTGCAAAATATTGCACCGTCCCACTTACGGTGCAGCCATTCGCATACACATCTTACACATCTAGGTTGAGAGCCCCACCAGGATCTCACCAGATGAGCGACCAATGGCCTCAGTTGTAGCCAGAGCCAATCA
>JBCAUG010157395.1:0-20307 GCA_038406175.1 Haplosyllis leylae | reverse complement strand
TAAACCAAAAGGACAAATAAGGCCCTTCAATTTCTCATATTAGTAAAAGGAATATTGCATTTGTCAAAATGGCCAGAGTCTTTCATATTGAAATAGATATTTTGTAATATAGTTTTAAGTCAGACTAATTTTGTCTTGTTTAAGGTGGATGTATTGAATTCAAAGAAAGCTCATCATCATTTCATCAAATCTACTTATTCACATGTAAAATCCTTTCCATCACACAAATTTTTCAGACAATCAGATTACCATTGTAAAACCTCAATCATAAATTTGTAAAACCTTTGCAAATGTCAGATTCGTCTGATGTTCCTTTAGGGTGTAAAAAGGCCAATGAAATGTGTAAAGTTCGTTAATCTTTTGTAGTGATCGGGACATTGTAACACGTGAAAAACGTACAATTATAATATATACATACTTTTTGTTTTGTTGAAGTATTTATGAAACTATTTCCTACCTATTTTGATAATCATTTTTTTCGTGCATTTTTAACCCGTGGTTGTTCCATACCTTCCCTCCGGATTGTTATCAAAATCTGCATCGCTTTGTGACATCTATCACCTGTTGATGAAAACAAATGAAGCTGGCAAGCTGCTATACTTTCAGCAAGACCCGTATGCAATATAACTGGGTCATACAGCTTAATAATCCCAGGGTCCGGGGATTATCACACATCCCGGTGATGATCGGATAAAAGTGTTGCAGAAAAGATTCTTGGGTTGCTTCATCACCGTTTTGTTGTTTCTGAAGTGGGAAAAAAACAGCGGAAAACTTTTTCAAAAAATCTTCATTCCGAAGAATGAAATAATTTTTTATCAAAAACCACCTATTTTAGCATCCTTCATGCATTTTCACTCGTAACAGATTTACTCATTTCAAAGACCACTTTTTGAACTTGTGATACTTTACGATTATTAAAATCAGCTATCGATTATCGATTAATCGGATATGTATGTAAACCCTGCTGTTACTCATCCCTGACGTGCGCTTGCGCAAAAACCAAAACAAAGGCACATGGGTTGAAGAGGGCAAATTGGATGGAAGTGAAAACCAGGGACTGAAGGGTGAATCAACATGACCAGTTTTGGAGCAATAGAAAGTGGTCTAGTACCCTTGAAGGTTGACATCGTTCTTCCGGAAATGATGCTGATGAGAAGAGGTGGAATTTCATTTGGCTCTTATGAAGCTCCTGCAACACAACCACGCTTCCAAGTAAGTGAAGAGTTGGGCGAAAATAGGGCCTTCTGATATTTATAATTTAGTATAGTGAAACTGAAAGATGTTTTCTATCATCTGTTTTTACTAAATAATCAGGCATTTCTTGGTTTTTGCTTCAATTTAAAGTGTGCCAACGATATTTTAATTTATTCAAGGGAATATATCCTCCAGCAAATGCGTTATCTATCTTTAGCCTCGAGCTAATTTAAAATACTGGTACAGTGCAGTCAGTTCAGACTGCTTTGGGCCCTGCACTTTTATTGGGGGAAAAAGCAAAGCCAATTTGGATCAATAAGAAAAGCTAGCTGTACGAGTTTTACCCTCGCAAACATGTAATGTTAGAGGCAGATCTGTACAAAGCACATTTATCCTCATGGGATGTTGCTTTTATACTGATCCAGGCTTAACATGCTTGGAACTGGACAGCAAGCCAAATTAGTACTCCTCACATTTATCATTTTCGTTTCTAAACCAACTGAGGTAGAAGATTCAGTTCAGTTTAATTTAATCAGGACGTAGCATTAGGCAGATGTGTGATGCAAATACATATTTTATAAGCTTATTGTCGTTACAGCGTTCATATATACGCAAAGCAGCAATCACATTTCATGTTGTATAAAAGTGAACACGTACAAAGCTGTATGTGTATATGTGGAACTAAATTAGGCAAATTATAGAGGAATAAGTGGAGTGCCTGGTAAGAAATGAAAGTAATGAGCGAATTAACGGAAACATTTACTTATTAAGTCGAAACGAGCAACTTGACACTTTTCAATCCCAACTTCTGTTGTCATCTTATAATGGATTTCGCTCTCGTTCGTGGTTATTTGCTTAACCTTAGAAGAGACTACTTCACAACCTTTTCCATCTTGATAAAAACTGATAAGGCATCAACAGGTGTAAATATTTTCACCAGACTCACGCATGTAATCATGATCGATAAATTAAAATGGGATGATATTGATTTGTCGGTGCTTTTGTACTTCTCAAAATCGATGACAAAGTTAGTTTGCATGTTACAGAGTCCCAAGTACCACTAATGTAATGTGGGTTTTTTTATGTAGAAGTTAACAATCAACATCCTGTATGCATATTAAATGCACTGCTATGCCTAATTGAATTGAATTGCGTATTAAATTTCTAACAATTGCATATTTTACAGTGCACTCATATTGATCATCTGGCAGTAATGCAAACAGTCTTTTTCGCTTTGTAGTTCCTTGTCCGCAACTATTTTTACGGTCGTATTGTGATGTCTAATAGTTTGCAAAAATTATCATGTGGATAAAGTCTATGAAGCCAACACAGGAAGCTATAGTTATTGTGACACCAATAAGTATGGAACCAACAATCTTTTTCAGCATGAAACTTCAGACGGAACATTTCAGATCTGAAAACGAACACTTTTCCATAAATCCAAATAAAACGTGAACATCAGGGGCAGATCTAGGATTTCTCGCATGAGGGTTTGTCGAAAAACTTGGTGAAAATAAACAAAAAATGGTCCGTTCAAACGACTTAAAACATTATGTTTTGTCCAAACTAGATGTGGCCCTGGTTCCCTTGAGTAAACGATACTTTGGGAATTATCGTAAGCGGTCGCGCGTTGTAACTGAACTTCTTAATATCTCTGTCAATGATTTTGGTGTGAAGAGATTACTCATTGTAACTTAAAGTAACATCGAGTAAGCGTCATCGTCCTATTTTATTTATTAGTTTCAAGTATAGTGGATAGTGCAATAGAATAAATTGTGGTCGAGTATTATTTTATCCGTTCCGTTTCTTTTCATGAACCTACACATGTATGACTCAATTGTTGGCTCAATAATCTATGGGGAAATGTGTTTTCTGCAGTTTGCTGGATTTTTTTTGCAGAAGGTTGTTTTTTAGAAACCGTTACTATATATTTAGAAGGAATATATGAAAAGAGTAGCGTACACATACGCATAAATAAAGCTGTACTGGTTGTATATGAAATCTTATGTTGTGTAAAATGCAATAATTTGTTTCATGATTTGTCAGCAAAAATGAAGGAAATTTTTAGGTATGAAATTGGTTGAAAAAAAAAGGACGACACGGTGGCTTGTTAGGTCAAATTTGTCAACAGTTGCCATGCTCACCATTATTTTCCATTTTGATGGATCTACTTCCATTCTCGCACTTAATACCGTCTTTGTTCGTTGAATTTTCACTCTTTTTCTCATCATGAGTTTTGACTTGATGAAGTGACGATGAGTGACCCTGCTGGGGAAGAAGCGATGGTAGCGCATGTTGAACGGTGGATGTCCTCCTTAATAATGATGGTCAACAAACAAGCGACTCGCAGTCGGTGGTATTTTTCATTGTAAGCCTTCCAACATCCGCTGTCCTCCTGAGTCTAACTCGGGATTTTTTTTTATAACGGGAGTGGTAATGGGAAAAGTGATGTGGAAAGGGCTGATATTTTGCTACAGTCGATCAGTTATTAGATTTAGTTCATCTGACAACTGGATTTAACGATTTGTCTAATTGATAAATTATTCGTGAATTGATGTTGGGTAATGGAACAGTTAATTGCTTTCCTATTGTGACTTCCTGCAGAACTTGATTTATATTTCCGTATATTCTCTCCCATCATTTCCACAGCTTCCGACTATACCCTCTGTCCATAATTTTAGAGAAGAAACTTAATTGTGGAGGAAAGATAGCTTGGTACTCATACGTCTTGATAGAGATTAGGAAATAGATGATTGTATTTTAAAATATTGAAACTTTAGAAGCGTGAATATTTCCATTTTACCTGAGCCTTCTGGGTGGCCTTGCTGATTGGATAGGAAACAAAACCTGGTGATAAATGAATGTCATTTGTTCATTAGTGGATCGTTTATATCCACAATCTCATCTGTGGTGGTAGGATAATTCTGTCACTGTTGACGCAAAAACATTTCCAGGCTAAAGTCGTTTCTGATATTATTACAAATTTGAACAGTGACTAACGTTTCGGAAGCGAAATTACAGGAGGAAGATTACACGGCGTCAACATGGACAAGAGGCGAGTGTCGTCTCCCTTTTCAGTGACCAAAGAAAACAGGAGCTACTCGGACCCAAACATGGTCCGACATATTCTGGGAATGAAAATGTATGAGGCTCCACCGGCGTACAACACCACAAAGCTCGTTCGTAGGTTCTCAATGGAAATAAAACCAAATTCACCACTTCTAAATGCCAAGTGGATGATTGTGAGGTAAATATTTACGTCTTTATCAAATTTTTAATGTTAGCCCTCATGCAATTGTTCGTAAATTAACGTAAAATATATTGGCTATGGTTGTCAAAATTCGACAGTATCCTATGAATGAAATTGTTGATTTTTCGCAGAAGTTCTTGCTTTTACAGGGATGGACTCAAAATATCTAAAAAGTAACCTGAGGAAGAAACCTTCAATTATTTAACATTCATTACAGAGTGCATTAACATATCAATGTAATATGCTCATATGATAATGAAAAATTTCAGCATCAACAAGAAAATTTTGAATAGTTTTTACAGTTCGTACAAATCAATGATTTGGTGATTTTGATTGATGAAAAGAGCAGGAAAGGAAAAGAAGAGCCGATGGTTTTCAAACGGGCATTTCGTTATCCAAAAGTAACTGTTCCACCCATGCATGTGGTTTTTTTCAATTCCTTAGTCCAAAGAAGAAACATGGGAATATATTTAATATTTAGTTCTCATTTTTGTTGAACAGCAATTATGGAGTATTTCTGAAACTGCCATATCTATTTGTTGTTCGTTTCATTGTGTTGTTACTTTTAACTCGGCAGTTCTTTACCGTGTTCCACAACTCTTTTTTTAAAATTTTTTTTAACGTGTTGATTTGCAGTGAATTCGCTTCTTCTGATTTGTTACATGTCAGTTTACCATCACATACCGCAGGCCGATGCATCCTTGCGAACTGACGGATAAAGGTACATATGATATCTAAATTAATCCTTTAATGAAAGTATAATGAAGGAAACTTTAAGAGATTTTATTTGGAGTGAAATTAGGAAGGAAATTTCACAGGCAACTCGATGCGCCTTGATCACCGAACGACGCGAGGCTTCTCTAATAGGCGACTTCTGAAATAAGAAAAGCAGTCAATGGTCACAGTTCAGAACGCGAACGAAAAGGTGACTCGTTGCCGCGTCACCAATAATTTTCACGAAAGAATGTACATAACTGCTTGTGGATGAGAGATCCGTTGACACTTAATGAACACAAAAACTTTTCTATTTTTCTCAGACAATCCTTTGGTGGAATCCCTGATGCTTGTTTTTCACGTCAGATGTCATCTGTCTGTTGGTTGCCTATTTGGAATTTCACTTGAATAAAATCAAGCATTTTTCTAATAATTTGTAGATATGGAAAGATTTAGACGACGGAAGAAATATTTCGAGTTTTTTTTGTGTGCAACAATTTACGGTCGTGCGTAAATGAGTTCATTTAAAGTATGTGCACATTTTGCACGAACTTTTTTCCTTATCGGGTAAACTTTTCTATTTCTATATTCTATGAGCACTCTGAAAGTTTCATAACTGAGTGAACATTCTAAAGATACTAATTACCAGAATGTACAGGATTCTGTTTCCTTTCCGCAATGAACTTTTACGCTGAGTTGAACAGTGGTGAATAAGTCCAAAGAATTTTGACCGTGGTGCTGTAGGATCTCGTTAATTTTTCCTGTGAGGATATTTTTAGATTAACCAGTTTCGCCTGAGGTTTTAATTAAGACTCTCAAGGAATGATTGCGTCTTTGTTCACTTTATTATTTGCAAATTTAATTACTGGTGTTTCATTTAGGTTATCTTTAGTTGATTGTCTATGTTCAAGCTGGGACATTGTTGATTAAGAATAGAAGAACACTTACAAATGATGTATTATGAACCTAAAATGAAAAAAATGTTTTGGAGAAGTAATTAAACTCTTGAAACGTGCGGCAGTTTTCGTTGAATTTGAATTTAAGTCATGCATTTTGATATTTTTATCCGATGACCTCAGACCGAACCAAGATCTATTTTCAACAATTTTAAGAGACATGAGAAGATTGGTGGAATTGAATATTTTGAACTAAACTAGCGAATCGCTATTATAAATTCCTTCAGCGACGGTTTCCTGACAAATCTAAAGGTATTGAAAAACGTTAGCAGTTTGTAGTACGTGCTTTTCTCTTGAGATGCACTTGTTTATAATAATTATTTTGCATTTTGTGAATGTTTTGCAATTTTTCTTTCAATATTTATCATTGCCGTAGACTTGTATTTTCTTTCGTCACGTACTTTATTATTTTGGTCAGTGATTAATTGTCATTGTGATGTTGAGTTCTTGAGAATGAAAATCTCGTTAGCTGACCTGAAAAAGAGGTCTTGAACCCAGCCATTGGTGGTTGACGAGCTTTTGCGATTAACATGAGGCTTATTTTGCACGCAATCTCAAAATAAGGTTTCCGTTTTGGATCTTAATTTAATTATTTCATGTGATGCTCTTATCTTACAAGGGTGAGCATGACCTACTGTGTAGAGGCAGTAATTATTCCTACTCGATCCAAGACAATAAAGAGGGAGAAAAGGAGGTGCCATGGGTTTGAGTTGGAGAGTTGTTCTCTGTATATGGATAATAAGGATTGAAGTGAGATTAGTGCAAATGAGATCTCACAAGCCTAGTGTACCTTAGATGTGCTGTAGGAGCATTTCCTCCGCAACTAGGTGAGAATAGATTACAGTCAGAGTCTGCAGTTTAATAGAGAAAGGGGCCTGCGGGCCCGTAAGATTTACGTCACAGCCAAGGCACACGCCAATTATAGTCAGTCATTAGAAGAGCTTGGTTTAGGGCAACGCAGGCAAGGAAATATTGTCTAATGGTTTGTTTTTCTTTTCCCTCTTTTGCATTTAGCTTGTGGTGAGAATGCTGTAATGGCTCTGGGGTTCAGGGATAAATAGTGGTGGAGCTTAAGAGGTTTAGTTCCATGGGATCACTTGTTCACACGTTGGGACGGACGGTGGATGTCATATCGAAACTCTCATCTCATATATTCATGGCTTCCATGGCGTGAGTGTCAGTCATTGTCTCGGGAAGAGATAGAATAGATGATCCTTCTGATGGAAAACGGACCATGAACTTTTTGTACATAAAAGTAACGTAACACGATGTTGTAGCGTCATACTAAATTATGATAAAGGATATTTTTCAAAAGTTGCTCATAAAGACCTCACCACTTTTGATGACAGAAATTTATAATTACCATACATGTCAGTTGTCTCCATGCGGTTTTAGCTTGCAATGTAACCTCATTTGAAATCATAAATAGATATAATTTGACCTATGAGCCTTGGGGGAGGGGGGAATTAGAGGGAAATGACAGAAATACTGGAAAAGTCAGGGAATTTCGTGAGAGGAAAAAAGTGGGAATCTTGTTTATTGTTATTTTTACGCACAATAGTGTCGTTAGCTTTTTTTTTTTATCAGAATCGGTATTTTTGAGTCTTAAGTCCGCAAAAATGAGCTTTCAAAATGCAATGTTAAAACCTTAATAATATTACAAGTTTGTGCTATAATCATAGCTTAGGCATCTGAACATAAACCTTTCTGTAACCATGCTCTGTTCAACATGTTTCAGGTAATTCCTTCATAAATCCAGTTTTTATCTAAATATTTCAAATCAAGTTGATGAGAGAAGATGCTCAGAAAATACATTCCGCAGTGAAACCGCAGCAGTTCTGATGCCCAAGACGGGCTCCAGAACCAGGCTACCTGGACTTTATCAGAAATCTATCCCAAGTTTTTCGGTTGTCAGTTGACCGTATTCCTAAATATACAACAACCCTTGTTTGGGGAAAACAATTCAAGTCTATTCAACTCAATTCAATGCTTAAAAAAAAACCGCAACTCTGAAAAATAAGACGGAATATTTTCGATTCTTACAAATGATATTAAAAGAAAATTGTATTAAAGTACGAAATGTGTTGCACATCTTTTTCATGGGATTTAGAAACGTCATAATTTTGAACATTTATTTCATTAGAGCCGTAGAGAACCCTGAGCTGCTCGATAGCGGAACTTCAATGGCAATGTCATTTTGGTGTTGAAACTATTTGTTTGAAGTGTTGAGATTTCTGAAATAAACATTTGTAGTATAAATTTAGCTGGTTTGTGACAAAACATCAACAATTTACAACACCAAAGAAATTTTGAATGCAATGTCACATTGTTACAATGGGAAGAGGTAAAAATATTGTCAAAGAGATGTTGAAATGTGTCGAAAATGTTGCCGAAGGTTTCAGTTTTCCATGAGTGTAATTATAGTGTTTTTTGGAATTTCAAAGAAATAAGCGTTTCATAAAAAAAATGCAGTTGCTTTCGAGGATGAGCAAATTCAGGAAAATAGACTCTTGTTGTGTTTGTCAGTTCATCTCAGTCAGTTCAGGTGTTCAATATGAAGAACACTTTGTCCAGAAAATTACCCTGTTCAAGAATAATCAAGAAGGCTGCTTCATTCCTCATCAGAGAGGCATCCCGTTGGTGATTGTGCCAGCTGAGTTGGTAACATGGCTTTCCAGAGGCCTAAAGTTTGCATTGCAAGTAACCATCAGGATCATTTCAGTTTTGAGAAAATACATGTTACTAGTTTGATTTTAATATTCGCCACGCGGAGGCCATACCCTCGTGTTTCTTATTGAAAGAAATATGTGAAGGGAAGTATGGCGTCAAAAAGTGGTCGCGCATTTTCAAAGTTTTTGGCCCTTCGCATTTAGTTTGGTCGTGTAGCGAGTGGCACTAATGGCACAATATTTGCTATTTTTAGGATCTATTTAACAACTCTCTGCATGGTCCCCTTTCATGGCCAAATTGAAATGTTGGTATGTTACCCACAGAAGGAATCTCACAGGCAAATTTCTCTATTTCGTGACTTTAGGAACTGTAATTACTTCTGGGACCGGAGTATAGCAAATGGTCAGCAGGTCTATTAATTATATTCGGGCTTTAGCATGCTTTATCTTCTCTTCCTTGGACTAACCGCTCAAGGAATATATAAACTTATCATTACATACTCAGAGTCTGTGGATCAAATTATAGAAATGACCAGCCGAACTTGATGTGCACAGGCCTGGCCTTTAGAACCTCTTATCGTTTAAATGTGTTGTACCCCTCCGTCAAGCGACAAATTGTCAGGTTCCTCGTCGGAAGTGATAAAATAGACGTAATTTTTTAAAATCACGTTTCTGATGGTCATAGAGAATAATGGGATAATAGTCAACTGTCAACATTTGGACAATAAAAATGAGGGGAAAAGGGTGAACAAAAAATTAAAATTAGTTGTTTGGAATATGTTGTGATTAACCATTTAGTTTTTTATGCACTGGGTCTCAGTATGCGTGATTTGAATGCTGGTTGATGCGAGGGAATGTAGTTTTTTCATGTGTGTCCATCTGTGCAAGGTGAGGGGGGTGCCAATCTCGTGATGCACTGGGAAAGACAGGAAGGAGCCCTCAGCCCCCGTCTTGTTGTTTAACTAAAACAGTGCTGAAAATACCAAAAATACTGAAAAGTACTGATTTGGTCAGTGGAGTGTTTTACAGGAGGAATGGTTGTATTTGGAAAGTATTTATTAGCACATAGGAGAGACCTTTTCCGGTATCCAGGCTATATGACGTTATATGGCCCGTTTGCTGCCGCCCACCTACTTTAATTAAACTGTATAAAATTATCATCGACCTGAATAGTAAACGAAATACAAGATTACTCAAGATAGTTTGCAAGGCCGGAGGCAGTATAATAAATTTCGTGCCTTTTGGTCTTTGGCAATGCATCTTTGTTTTCCTTAACTTGCCTGATCAAATGTTTAATAATTCAAAGAGAATCCCAGATGAACTCAACAAAAGACGCACTAAGGGCATGTAGTTAATTTAATTATAGATGATTTATTTAAGTAACACAGAATTTGAGCCCATTTTCCTCGTCCCTTTTAATTACGTCTCCTTAAACAAACGACATTCTTCTCTGGGGCCAAATTAATCAGCAACTCAAACTTTTCAAGGCTATCCTTAACTACACACATATCCCGTCATCTCCTTGCTGTTTTCAGATGAAATAAACTGTCACAAGTAATTGAAACAGTGTGGAAATGTCTCATAAGCTAGTGCATTGTCAATTGTAATTGACGTCGTCATCGCTGTCATGTTCTGTTGTTGATTGATTGTTTATTTTGTCCACGTTTTTTACACAGATAATTTTTTCACTTTAACCAGATTAAGATACATCAGTGTATCCTTTCATTTGACAACTGTATTAAATCGAAACCTATTCAGTGACCATCACCCAGCTTTTGGTCAGGTAACTGGATCTGGCAGGTGACGTAATAAACTAGGGAGAAACAGTGCTTCCATTGTAATGTGTCTGTCGGCTTAATTAAGAACGCTAGTATTGTAGGATTGGTCTTTGATACAGTAACAAACTAACAGTAGTATTCCTAGCAATGAAAATCGAAGGCCTATACAAGAAATTCATAAAATCTGGACGTCTTGTGACAGGGGACATTGTGATCAGTATGAATTTTTGCTTACATAGCAAAAGGTCAGTTATCCACTGATTGTATGTTTTGACTACATTTTTCCCGTCCCTTTTGTTCTGTCCGCAATTTCTATAAAGTAAGAACACCAGCCACTAAGCGAAAGTTATTCGCAACTTGATTTTATTCAGTAATTCGAGGGCTGTAGGCTGCTCCTACAGTACAAGTCATCTGTATGTAATAGTCCCACAATAATAATGATACTATTTTTTTACCGCCCGCGTACGTAGTATGACGGGAAGGTGTGTCTGTCCACGGGGGGGGGGCATTCCCATGTTCTTTCCCTGCTCTCTGGTCCCATGTACTTTACTGGTGGTACCCCATTCCCATGTTCTATCCCTGATCTCTTGTCCCACGTCCATTCCCATGAGGGGTATGCCAATCCCAGGTTCTTTCCCTGGTTTGTATTCCCAGGTCCTTTCTGGGGGGTATCCCAACTGGGACTGCCACCCCCCCCTCCCAGCTGGGGCTGGGGTATCCCCCACGGCTGGGACGGGGGTACCCCCCTACCGGGGAACAGTACAGAACAGCGAGTACTTGCTACGCAGCGGGCCGTACGCCTCTTGCGGTCACGCAGGAGGACTTTCGTGTTCATTTTACTTCAAGATTGTCGCTTTTTCACTGTTCACGTGAATCCGTAAATTTCAAATATATTAATTACAAGATGTATTACTTAAATTAGGTAGAGTCATAGGAGCATTTCTTATTTCAAACGTAGGTTCTTTGTTTTTGAAAGCCAATTGAATGGTCAGAGTCATTTCTGAGCTCTGAGCTCAAATTCAAAACCATAAAGACTGATCTCTCTGGGATCATACAACTTCTAATTTCGGTAAGTTAAGCATTTTTCCTATACTTTCTGATCACTTGATAACTCTTAGGTCGACTTTGATTTTGTGGCGCACGACTTTTGGTGTTGGGAAAAGGTCGCCACTGTCTTTAAAAAAATAGGGGAAGTTAAACATGGCCCACACAATGCAGACAAACACATACATTATAATGGACATTGGCGAAAAAGTCATGACAATTAACGTTATGACTTTCCCCTCCATCCCATGTCCTCCGCTTAAATTGGGCCCGTGGAAGAGATGGTAAAACGGGTCAACTCAAATCGAAATTCATATCTTTGGTACAGCAGAGTTGGAGCGTTGACTTACAATGGAAAATTGATGGGGAAAAATGACATAATAAATGTAAAATGAAAACGTTATTTATATACCAGGCGAGATATGTTAGAATGCTGAATATTGAAATGTGAGGAAATTTGTATCTTTTTGTTGAAAACCATTTTGAATCATACAGCAAAGATGCCCACATTCAGCCTGATTTGAAATTAAATTCCAAATGCAAACAGGTACAAAGAGATTAAAAAATATATCAGCGTCCAGGTTACTGGAAACCACACATCTTTAATTTGGAGCAACCTTGACTTACCCGGTAATGCGCACCGATGAATACATGCAGAACATTTGAAAGGTTGTTTGTTGGTGGTGCTTAAGTTCCTCTTGTTTTATTTTAATGTAGTTTTTTTATCACCCAGATTGAATTGGAAACCATCTGTCCACGTACAAACAGAACATTGTTAATGTATTTAAATGTTAAAGTTGCTTACTACGTATATTCGTGAATATAAAATGTACAGTTGTTACACGTATTTACCAGCGTTGAGCGTCAAAGAAAGAAAACTTCTTGAGGAAAATCAAAAGAACTAGAATAGTGCACAGGTCGAACACTGTTCAGGTATTCCGACTGCGCATTTTCCATGAGGAATTTGGAGGCCTGCTAGGAATTGAAACAGACCTCTTTACCTTTACTTTTGCAGATCTGCATCCTACCACATTTCACAACTACTAATATTTTTCCCATCAGGGTTTCCCTAATTCATACAGGTTCTGTGTGGGAAAGAAGGTTGTGCTTTCAACACAGCCGTTGGCAGTTCCAAGGAAACTGATTTTCTAAACATTGTTGAGTTTGGCACATCAAAACAAAAGAAGAAAAGTGGAAAAATAAACAATCCTTGCCCAATTTTTGGACCATTCATGTTGATAAATGTTTCGTTTTGTCCTGTTTGTGTGGTGCATTGACAATTGTATTCGCTCAGGACAGCGTGAACCATTTCTCTAGGTGAAAGGCAGTTCTAGTCTGTGGCAGATATCAATCATTCTGCCTTTACCTAAATTATGAGTTTATATCGACGAAAAATGACACAAGTCAATTATGAAGGTAGGGTCGCCCCTGTGTTACATTTTATAGAGGTGCGCACAGTTCACATGGGTAGCTGGGGAGGTACAAGTGATTACACTGAGAGCATTAAAAAAAGTGCTTGCACCATTTTCCGACTAAACGACGCTCGCGTCTGAAAAAGGGATGAAGAAAGGCAGGATTTTGATTCCTCTGAATTAGGATTGCGGCATAGTTCCTCATACGAACATTATCGTCACTCTTATGAGTTCACAAAAGAATGTTGCAGTATTTTTTCACTGGAACCTGCGGTTAGGGAGAATCTGAGTCATCAGAAACACCACCCTGATCAATAAAGCTATATTCGGTAGAACGTTCTGTTACAAATTTTCGACCTTGATGGTCTTTGTGTAAAAGAAGTGTTACAAATTTTTCTTACGAGAAAGCTTAATTCGAAATAAGTGTGATTGTACTGGTTCCTTCAGATCATAATTGAGCTTTGCAACGATTTCAAGTCATGTTTTTTAGAAGACGACAAAAAGTAGGAATCATCAGCTTATCTGATCGAGTAGCCCAATACAATTCTCTGGCCCATATCTGAACTCTAGTACAGACAACATGATCAACAGTCGGCTGTGGTGCGACGGTCAAACACATGCTAAGCCTTGTTGGTCATATGTGGGCCTATCAATCGAGCACCGGTCCAGTGGGTATAAAAGGCTTAAATAGTGGTTAAATAGTCACTGCGTTAGGTTTCACCTTATGTGGCGACCGAAGTTACCTACAATTCATAGGCAGTAGGCGCTGCGACGTGATGAAACCAGTCGGGATGTGAACAGGAATAGACGTGTGGGATTTCACCATATGAAGAAAAGGAAGCGAGGTGATCACTGTGGTGATTCACACGCGCACTGGCTTCTGGTGGATAACACAGTGTGAGGGGCTGTCAAGTGAGTTGAGGCTAAAAAATCATACGCGTATAATTTAACAGTGCCATACTGCCAGCAACAACAGGTTGTTGAACCTGGTCGACAGTGGCAGGATGTTTATGTGAGGAAAGGCGCTTTCGTAGTTGCCGAAAATTTGCTGAATTAGAATTGCACAGGTTGAAGAGGGCCCGTAGTTACAACCACCGGTGACTTTGGAGAGCCCCCGTGGCTAGAAGCCTGACCTTTACGCTGAATGATGATGACAATGACAGTTATTGGATTGCCATCCCAGGTGCACAGGCTTGTTGTGCTGCTGTTGTAGCTGGTTACTGCTGCTGCTGCTGAGGCTGAGTGAGTGAAAGAGCCTGTTCAGTGGAAGAACTCAAGCCGGGCAGAGTCTATGTGTTGAGTACATGTGGCAGCAGCAGTTAATGTATACACAGCAGGAGGAAGGGATCGCCATAACCACTGCGGTACAGTGGAGGGATATATAAGACTCGCGTGTGCTGAAATATTGAAGAAAACTGCTGATGCCACGAGCCGTTTCACTCGTGCTATCATCACTAGCACATGGCTGCTTGGCGAGCAGCTTTTTACCCCAAATCATAGAAGTGGCAGCAGCAAGCCTGCCTGCTTGTGCATGTGGTTGTGTACACATTCATAGGTGAAGAACAGCATTTTTTCGCTCAAGGAAATACAGTACATGTACAAGTGGATTACATAACCTACATACAAAACGGAGGAAAAGTGTGTCAGTGCGAAGACCACGGTGGTGTGGGTTGTTGAGTTGGTTCGTGGAAGCACCACCAGGCTGCAAGTTGCCCCATCCGGTGGGAGGAGGTTTCTAGGGTACTAGCTCCCTGTAATCCTCCTTCCCTTCAGTATCCATGGGGTGGAAGTGGAAAAAGTGGAAGGATATGATCCCGTATACGTCGTGCCTTTGCTTTGGACGAAAGCAGTGGCAGCCCATCAATGATGATGATGAAGGGGAGCCCTCGGTGAGTGATCTGTACTTTTTCATTAGCCCAGTCTCTATGTTTTTGTGCATTTGCGTCAGTTTGTGTGCAAAAATACGCTGATCCATTTATAACTGATTCTCGTGCCTTTACACAAGTACATCAGGTTAGGTTCGTAATCTGAATTTAACATAAGAAATGTGAAGTACTGCCTTCAGCCCACTGTAAACCTTTTATCGGGTCGGTTAGGACAATATTTGTCGATTTTATCAATAAACAAAGTGCAGTTTTACAAATATTACTATCATGTTGATCAGCGGTTGTATCTGAACACATGCGGAAAAAAGGAAGAATAATAAATTTAGGTCACTGTAAGAGGAAGACGGTAAAAAGTGTTCACGGTAATGACTGCATCAAGTGTCTTTTTAGTGCTTCTTCATGAAAACTTCACAATGATTGTGGCTGGAGCATTAACCATAAACAGATAAACAGGGAGGTAGTGAATGATGTTCCACAGTATGGACTGACTACATGTCTGGAGATAAATTAAACGGCACAATTTCCATTGTATGTTCGTGGCGACCTGGGTCAATGTTCATTGTCTTTGAGGCCTTGAAAATGTAAAAGGACGCGTTGAAAGAACGCCGTCAAACAAAGGATACCGTAGGTTTTTCCCGCATTGTCGACTTTTCCTCGAGTTTGAAAATGAATAATACGTGTATATGTAGCGTGGCATCCACCGTGTCTGTGTCCTGAATGACATACATTATGTTTAAAACTAAAACTTTGTGTACGTGCCATGTGTCCTACTTTATGACCCTCATACTTTGCCCGGATTAGCCATGAAAGAGCATCATCACATCAACATCATGTTCATAGCGTCAGAAGTGCGCACATGCATGTCATGCATTGTTATTCGTTCACATGACCGAATTGTTGACTATATTGACATCGTTCCATGTCAGACAATACAAATATGCTTTTTCCGATAGACAATTGTACTTTCGTTATCTCTCTGAAGGAGAGTAGATGTCCCGAAAAACAGACCATGGCATGACCTTTTTGTACACAAATGGAACTTTTACAAAGTGAAACTATCTAATGTCATACTGACCAGCAATTGAAAAGGGTGGAGATTACTGCTGTGCGGGGTTGTTCATCTTTTTTTGCAAAGTCGTGGAAGAATTTGGTCTTAAATTCGAGCGGTCCAAAACGGCAGGTAGTTCGCTCGTCAGCCAAAACGGACAAGTTGGCAATTTTAAAGGGGTAAAACAACGAACAGTTTTTGCTCATAAATGGACAACGCTTAAAATAACAAAAAAACATAGAGGTTAGTGGGCGGTTAGATCACTGAAATTGAACCTGTAGGTTCTGTTGTTGTTGTTGCTGCAGCAATTTGCAGAACTTATTTCATTGCCTGATTGACATGGGTAAGGAATAGTGAGACAATGGGCTGTTGTATTGAAGGATCCATACATCCCACATTTTTCAAAATAAATAAATTAATTAATTAAAACAGATAACTATTCATTGTGAATGGTGAGAAGTTAAACAGAATTGGACCCAATGGAAGGAAATTAATGCATGGCTAAGAACAATAGATAGTCACAGCATGACATCGTGGTCTGATTCCATTTCGTGTGAATCGTGACACAATTGTTTTGGGCTTTACAGAATTCTAGCTTAGAATCTAGGTAGAACCAAGTTGCTGTGTTTGGTTTGTTTCAAAATATGGTCAATGATTCGATGTCGTAGCATCAGAAGTACCAACTTACAAGTATGTGAATCAAACATTTTGGAATTTAAAGTGCTGCATTGTGATCCGTATTTCAAAGTTGGAGAGTAGAGTAAGACTACAGATTCTTGGATGGGAACTACGAAGGGAAATACATCCAATATGGAAGTACAATGAAACCTTTACTTTGTAGTAATGTAGAATTGTAATGGAAGCCTGTTTGCTACAATGTATTTGTAATGTATATTTGTCTCTTCAAAGGGAAATCGCTTTACCACATGCAATATTTTAAAAATATGTAGTATTATAGATATCCATTTTATTTTATGTTTGTACAATATAAAGGTGCTTTTTCATAGATATTATCTTCGGGCTAATAAACATGATGAAGCATATTTTGAAGCTGCAACATGTGGACCTTTCATGTATTATTTCATTTGTTAAGGTCTGTCACATGTGGCCTACTTAACGGGATTAAAAGTGAATATTGACATTCGTCTGTCGTGCTTGATTAAAAAGAAGTTCGCCTGATGGACATAGTGTGGACTTCGAGTGGAGCCATCACTGAAGATTAAAATACAAAGTGTTTCAGCTTCATGGCGATACGTTATCTACTGTCGTCAACTGAATGTACGATAGAATTGAAGTATTTACCCCAAAACTAATCAAGGCTTAATGCGAAAAAAATATTGCACTATGTTACACCTAAAGTGAAAAGAGGAGATGATCATGACATAACATTTTTTACGATTGGATGTTGCCATGTTCCATAATACGGAAACTAAAAATGTTTAGTTTCGGAAGTGAAACTTTAAGCATTCATGTTCACTGAAGATTTTTTAAAAAAAGTTAACTTGTTCAGCTGAAGCGAGGTTCAAACATTCCTCGCAGATCAGAATTCTGCTTTCTAAAGTGATAAATTGCTATATCACCCACCAGTCCATGCATAAGTTTCCAAACCAGTATCCGGATACCTGTTGTAACTCGGGAGGTCGGCCATTGACTTGCAAGTATTGTGTTCGATCTAAATTAACACGTGTACTTGCAGCTTTCGATGACAAATTCACCATTCTGCGGAAAAAGTTGAACAGCGAATAAAGTTTAAGATCACAGAAGGTTATTGATATTTATCAATATCTCTTTAGCGTTGGCGGACTTGCTGCTTTTTCACAGTTTGAATTGATTGAGCGCTTTGCGCCGAAGGCAATAACTAAAAAGAGCGATATTTGTGTGGAAAATCGTCCATTGAACGTGAGCTCATTTGTCTCTATTTTGCACGACCAGATTTATTGGACAACGTAATCGACAGCAACAGACAGTTCACGATTAGATCGGCTTGTTTCGGCATACACCAAATTGAGGCACAATCTTCGACAGTTTGATCATTCGCACTGACGTATGGGACTCATTTCACAATTAAACTTCTTTTTCTTTACAAAAATCTCTGGACTTGAGAGAATAAATAAGTACGAGCCACGTGCAAGCGATGGATCAGATGTGAGTGAACATAAGTAGAGAGCAAGAATCGTTAATTCTGTTACATTTTTCTGTCCCTGAGCTTTTCAAGTACATTTTTGTCTGTAATTCCCGTAATATAGAGATCCAGGTCTTTTTCTCTCTCTCTTTTCCTCGAACAAATTCACTGAATTGATCAGATCGACCTTCTATTCAACACTGAAATTCATATGGGAAATGTGACATTGTGACTGCTGTTTTTATGATCACATTAAGAGAGATCAGAGCGTTATGTTTATCGATTAATCACCAAGGAATTTTGTCAGGGATAAAGGTTTGATCTGGGATTGTAAACCGTCAAAAACATAGTGGTGAATTTATTACAGCCGCAGAAAGATTCAAAAAAAAGATCATTCTACTCAGAGAAATTTCCAACTGTCCGCTTGGCAAAAAACATGTTTCCGCATGTACCTACAGGCAGAAGCTCCGATCCTTAAAGTATTTTAATAGTAAGACGTCATGAGCCGATCTTCATTGAATTTCCTTAAAATAAATTTATCCAAGTCTGTAATCACATTGGTTGCACACAAATTGTAGAATATAAAACTTACCGACAAAAAGTGAAAGTCAAATTTCCAAAGGTACACATTTCCAATGAACAAAAGTGGAGAAAAATGACGGCGAAATGTTTATTCTGTAACAAAACTAGTTATACATGAAAGTGTACAACTTGTTAGACTCGGGATTTCAGGTTGTGCTCATTGTCACTTGTCCCAAATTTACACATACAGCTAGCTACTGGCAAATTTGATGCCTTTTGGCTGTCTAATCACTGTAGTTATAACCAACATACAGAAAGGTCTTACTTACTAGTTAGGTTGGTTTTATTAATTTTTTAATTCCTTTATATTTTTCTCCAATTCGATTTCTGTGCGGGTGTACCTGTTCAGAATATGGAAAGGCACAGATACCATGGAATAAAAATTGACAGCCTTTTCATTAGTTGAATATAATCCATGGAGAGTGGTTGAGTAAAACCATTACGTTTAATCTCAGTCACGTAGCCGCTATGTGGAAGTAATGAAATTACGAGCTCGAGCTAATTACAAGTAAACAGGCAAAAAAACACGTACTGCTGAATTAGGGATGTATCCCGATAGGTAATAAATTGTTATAAAAGTTGTCTTTAATAAACAGTGAATGGTACTGTAATGCAACAGAGGTGACACATCATGTACTTGAAAGGAGATCTTTGGTCATACAAATGCGTTACATCCAATATCGAGTAACGGACTGAAGCCCGGATTAAATCTCAAGCCAGAAAATGTACATCAAAGTCATTAATATAACTCGGAGGATTATCTTATTTGGATAATGTCAACTTGATTGTAAAATTTAGTTTTGTCATTTTATGTTCGTTATACATGCATCACTGTCTCTGGCAAAAATACGACCGGTAATTGAACCTACGCACGCAAGTATAGTTAATATATTAATTGAAGAACAATTACCTTGTGCTATTGATATATGACGGGACGATGATAAAACGATTTATGCATCTTTACAACTCGAATTTAGTGGTAAATTATTTTATGACACACGCTCATGTTGCATGTGGTTTATGACTAAATGTTACCAGCAAATTTAGCTAGTGATTTCCATTGTGTTCGATCAGTAAAAATTAGGTAAATTCTCAGGGTTTACCATAATGCTATATTTTGGGAAATTAGCCTCGAAGATTTCTGCAGTTCATTTTACATCAGACTTAGGATGTTGCGTGTCAAGAAGTATCATTAAAATCCTTCAACGTTGTTCCATGTTGATCTAAGGGACAGTTCACAGCTTCCAGTTCAACAGTGGAAAATGAGAAAAGTACTGAACAAAACTAAGCGGCTATCATGCCTCCTAATTTTCCTATTTTTGGGTATAAAGTAGGTAAAATCTATTGCTTCATTTAACACAAATTTCTTAAAATTTTTCATAAGATGCCTTCTTTTCTGTACATATCAACGTGTCCTTGTGAGTGAGGGCTTTTGCAATACTTGTATATTTGAAGAAGTATTAGAAAGTGAACGTTTAATATATCTCAGATATCAACACTTTGTGCAGTGGGAAATGGAAGGCCATCATGCACTAAATAAATTTGTATGCATTCAAGTATATTTGTTCACATATTGAACAAGAAAGTCCTCCTGCGTGAACGCAAGAGGCATACCGCCCGCTGCATAGCCGACCTATCCCCAGGGAATTAAG
>JBCAUG010157284.1:0-20309 GCA_038406175.1 Haplosyllis leylae | reverse complement strand
GGGGGGGGGGTGTGGTCTCTTTACCCTTTGGTACCCTCCCCCAGCCAGGGATGGGGTATCGATTTGGTATTCTTGGGCCCTATCCGTTAAACTTATTTTTTGTTATGCAGACAAATAATTCCTAGTTTCTTCAATATGCCAGAAGTGTCTATTGCACTTTTATCGTACTTAGGTACCCTCGGGAGTGATTGGCTGCACAGTAAAAATTAATAAGCAAAATCCCAAGCTCCAAAATCAGTTAAACTGTTGCAGTGGGGAGGGGGAAGTTGATGCAGAATGATATACCTGCTCTTTATTGGTTACAGGAGCAAGATGGGCTTGAAATTTACTTTTCCTGTCAGTCCTGGCTTCGCCATCGTAAATTGGAGGAACGTCCACTGAAAATGTAACATAAATACAATTATTAGTTTATTACACACTTTTAAAATGCCGACAATTTGCTGTTCGTTACACTCCGTTAGGTTTCTTACCGGTTTGATTACAGTCTTTCGATGAACCAATCTCATTGCTAACTTGTATCCCTTCACAATCATCTTCATCTCTGGTCTCATCCACCAACAATGAAGGGTCTGGAAAGGTAGAACAGTCTTTCAACATTTGACAAGCGCGTGAAATCTTTAACCATTGAATCGTAAAATGCTTTGCAAATTACTAAACTAGAACTAGTAATTGTATCAACACTTTATTTATTATGAATTATTCAGTCAGGGTACCTGAATCTTGATTGTTTGACTTCTCTGTTAGAAACTCTCGAATTTTTTCCACCCAAAGATAAATTATATTTTCTCCGATATTTTCACTACAATTGAAAGATTAACAACTTAAATAGCTACAACTTTTCCCGTGTCTCCCAAACTCGACTCTATCTGTGTCTCTTTCTGGTCTAAATATCGGGAACATAAAATCACCCTAGATATATCCAGGAAAACATCCTGTATTCCAGATAAATGTGAAATGCATCAAATAACCAATTCAGATACTCTCTTTTATGCATCTGAGGATTAATTTGGAAACACTTTCCCATAACCTGGAACGTAGGATCTTTTGTTTGGAGTCATTTGTGTTGCCGATAGTTTATTCGGGTATAAAATTAGACAAATATAAATAATCCATTTTCAACATATAAAAACTTGACATGAAATTTGATTTACTAAAGGTAAAGCAATTGCGACTGATTATAAGTTTTACATCAACAACTATAGTCTGGTTTAGAGTTTCTGTAGATTTATTTACCAGAATAAGTCCTCTAAACTGTTAGTTAACTTCATTCTGTCATCTCCTCTCAGCCACGGAGCACTAAGGTTAAAACCAGTAGAATACACATGTTTTACTTAATTTGTTACACACACAAATAATTCCTAGTTTTTTTCAAATATCTGCAAAGTGTGTACTGCACTTTTATCATAATTTGGTAAATTATAACTATAGTTCTGAGTACCAAACCGACGTGAAGCATACAAGATACAAGCATTAAAGACAAGCTTCCATCCGTTGAAAAACTTACTTTATTTGATATTGTGGTGGACTATGTGATGGGTAATCAGACGGCAAGGTAACCTGAAACATCAAGCAAGCTTTCCAGGGATCAATTTTGAAAGTAACGAAAAGACGACGAACTATGCGTAATGACCTAAATACCACTTCTTTACCTGTAAAGAAACTTTTAACAGCGCTTCATCTTTTCCACCTTCAACATCGATGCAAAAAACACAGCCTGCTTCGTCCAAAACACGCCACTCATCACCGTATATCGACGAAAGAGCCTCCACTTCGTCTGCCTGCATCGAGAACATTCAATGAAAGCTCGTTAGCTGTAAATTATACAAAATCAATGTCGACACCCAGGGTGGATCCTTCACAGCAGAGGTTGAGGTTGAGATTTCTGGCAAAGGTTCCTCCCCAAAACATATTAGACAGTCAAATCGAGTATGTTTTCCACTGTTTGTAAATATTTATTTTTTTTTAAAACATACTAGATTTAACTGTCTAATGTGTTTTCACCCAGGCAACAAAAACATACTTGACAGTCAAATCGAGTATGTTTTCCACTGTTTGTAAATATTTATTTTTTTAAAAACATACTAGATTCAACTGTCAAATGTGTTTTCACCCAGGCAACAAAAACATACTTGACAGTCAAATCAAGTATATTTTCAGAATGTTACAAATGCAAACATATTCAATTTAACTATCAAGTATGGTTTTTTTCGCCGACTTCAGCCAGAAATCTCAACCTCAAGTAAAACAGAAACACCACCCAAGATTTTAAGTAAATCCAGCAGAGATCCACATCTTCAAATCAACCTAATCTAAACTGGTTATTTAGAATGAACTTTATGCGGTCGCACGAAAATTTTAACATAACTATCATAAAGGTACTGGGGTAATACACTGAAAATACTGGCAGATTAATTTCTGAAAATTAAATCAAGAATCTCTGTGCTTTAGAAGTTTCAGAACCGAGGTTTGCAACATGATCATGCTGAACATGACACACGAGGGTTTCAGTAGATCCAGATCTACCAACCTGCCTTGCCAAATTATCATCCATAGTATACTAGCTCCTTTTCGCTAACGTTTAGAATGGTTGTCATTTGCTTCTCTTCCCTGAATCATCTGGAAACAACGATAGACTTTCAAAAGAAACATGCAACCTCTGTTTTCGGAAATCTGTGTCAGGAAACCCTTAACGACGTGTGACGTCATTACGAGGGGATTCCGACGGCCGTAATCTCCAGTCCGCAGGGTCTACAAACCCTGAAACGTCATCAACATAGTGACGTCCTGACATGACGTCAGTAACAAGTTGCTACTCAACAGTACCTGGCAACCAATTGTTGTGGTGCTGATCTGATGTCGAGGAGTAACAAACAAAGCATTTCACCAAAAAACAGCTGAATGGCCTCTTTAGATAAGGAAATATTGTCTGTCAAAGACATCACCAGTTTCTTAGAGGACAGAGTATTTGTGGATTATTTCAATGTATTTCTCTCTCTTCCCGTAAGTTTTTAATTTCATTTTTGAAAAAAAAAATCAGTATTATGTGTCGTCATATTGATTTTCCTCATTTGATAACAGTGACAATTTTGGGTCTGTTTATTTATCTTTTCTTTCAGATATTTTCACAAAAATTATTATTCAAATTCAGCAAGGAAAATTTTGAACTTGATCCTCCTTTGCCGACAAAAACAAATGTGGTTCGTAAAATTTCAGAGATAATTATTTTCACAACATTATTCAGCCATAATACAAATAATTAAAATGAACAAACGAAGCTCTCCTTGTTAACAATAAATTATCTGTAGGTTTTAGAAAACAACAAACTGATACGTTGGTTGCTGGACGAGAGGATCCCTTTCTTCAGACAGTCTCAGCTCTATTTTGACTATAAACTCAATTGCAAATTGAGGGAAACCAAACTTAAATTATCGAAAAGTTCACACAATATTTACAGGGAAATCGAATGTAAGTATATTCCAATCACACGATGATAGAATAATGTGTTAATGAAGATGTAGATAACTGGTTTTAAACTTTAAAATTCAGCCTGGTCAAACTAAAATTTTGTAGACCCTGAAAAAATCCAGTTTGAAAATGAATACCTCGACTTTGCACTGGGAAATGTGCTGGGGATGTGCCGCTTCAGGGAGTTCTTGTCTGGAACACCTGGGGAAACTGTTCTGCAGTTTTGGATTGATGTGGAGCAAATGAAATGTACATTGGACAAAAGCGTTCATAGGAGGTTATGGTTGTGGAGGGAACTACAGCACAAGTATTTTAAAATAGGTGGACTTATTCAGCTGAAGGATAATCAAATGTGGAATGTTCTGCGGGGTAAGGTGAACAAAGGTCCATAATTTTATCACGAATTACATCTGTGAAAGTATCCATCTAAATATGAATCTTCCCTTGTGTACTGAAAAACTGTATGAGAGGACTCCCATCTGCTGAATATATGTGAGGCACCAGAGAT
The DNA here is from genome assembly GCA_038406175.1 of Haplosyllis leylae. NCBI lineage: Eukaryota > Metazoa > Annelida > Polychaeta > Phyllodocida > Syllidae > Haplosyllis > Haplosyllis leylae. The sequence goes on along the minus strand of JBCAUG010157284.1, from coordinate 16,336 downwards.
GGATCAAAAAGCCTTACTTTTGAAAATCAGGGTTATCAAGTGTTGCTCCAAAATAAATTGTAGCGTTCCTATACTTTGTGGATTACATTGACTGTCTCCAAAGCAGTTTAAAAACTCATCCTTTCGAATAAAATGTCAAGGAAAATTTCTCGAAATGTTTGATTCGGTACGCAGCGCAACTGGTTTCAGGGAATGGGGAGGGGGTGGGGGTCCGCGTGTCTTCACCTTCATCGGTAAATAACAGACTTTCTTCTGGGGGACGTAAAACACGGGTTTTAATTCTAATTTTTCAATTCAGTTGGAATTTTATAAGTAGTTTTTTTGTGGAACACCAAACACAACAGAAAGTGTTTATAATGTTATTTAAAATTCAATAGTGAAATACTTTGCATGAGATCAGATTTCATCAGAATGCAAGATTCACGAATATAAATAGGCCAAAATAAACTTCTTATTTTTTAGCAGCGTTAAAGTAATTTTATTATATTGTATTATATTGATCAAATATTGATCTGTTCACCATAATTCTTAGATGGATCCGCAGTCTTGGAAAAAACTGACCAAAGAATCAGAGGTGTCAGAGCGGACGAGGACAGCAATGACCATTTTTCACTGCAGGAACTTCAGGATGCAGTCCTTGCCATTCTCAAGAAATACTGGCTGCACAAATATTTTCTTCATATAAAGGATTCACAGACGCGGTTATTAACTTCTGCCACTGTGTACCACAATTCTTGCTGCTCAAATGAGAATTTAAAAGAGAACATACAGACAATCAATATTGGCTTGAAGGTGGCACAAGGAAAATCAGTTTTGCAACCAGAAACGCCACAAGAGAAGAGAGAAGGAAAATGGACTGGTTTGTTTTCTCCACAAATGGATGTAAATGACAGTTTTATGTCCAAGAGAGAGGATGTTGTGACAGTGCATGATGATGGTGAAGTCAGCGTCGGGCCTGCCGACCCAGATGTCATGGACAAAACCCTCCAGAAATACGCTAATCAACCGCAGTTTCTCGAAAGTACGATTTTTCTGCGACAGACAGCTAAATTCATTTTCATCTGCTTATCTTTAAGTTGTAAAAGTTCAGTTCTTTCTTTGAGCAATTTTCGCTCCCAGTCAAATTTTAATTGACTCTGATTTTGCAGGTTTACCAGAGCGACCGAACAACGCTGATCTTTCGAACAAAATATTAAGTGCTGAAGCTGCGAAGAAGGAAACCCATTATTCATTTGAAAAGACAACTAAAAACCAAATATCCGTACGCCCCAGAACACCAGAACGCCCCAAACACAAAACCATTCAAGGTTTCGTCAACGCAAATCAAGACTATTTGAAAGGATTCATGGAAGGGTTTTCCACTTCTCTAATGCAACAACCAACCAAACAAATCATAAAGCGACAGATCGAGAGATCATCGCTGCCCGAGCAGCGCATAATCCTGCCTAAAATTGAGCTTAAAGTTCAACCCAACAAGGGTGATTTAATGAGGCCCAAATCAAAGGTAAAAACTCAATCAGTGGTTCTTCCTCCTGTTGAGGGGCACTGCACCGAAACTTGCGTTCAAGAAGCAATGTTTGCCTCGAAGCAACATCGCGTTTCTCCTATTATGTGGGAGTCAACAGCAGTCTTATCATCTTTTCGAACTCAAAAGACAATTTTTGTGTTTGCAATAACAGCAGATCAACTGGCAGGGGGACCTTTCGAGGCATTTCTGCAACGGACGGACAATCCATATGCAATCAAGTCCATGCATTTTTGGCATGAAAGTATTGTCTACTTGTCTACCAAGTACAACACCACTCCTGAGCACTATGACAGAGTCAGGCTCCAAAGAGCCAAACAATTGATGCTTCATCATCTGGATGTACATTCCACTGAACAATTGAATCTGCCCTCCGAAGTAACGGAGAAGCTTCTTCGGTTGTTGCCGGCTGATCGAGGCGATCACCTGCTGCGATGCGCGCAGGACTCCGTCATGACGGTACGTACGTTAAAACTCAGATGCGACCTTCTCCCATCAATTTCCCTGTTTCCGACACAATTAATATTAACACGAGTTTCTTTTTCCCATTTCAGATATTAGAGAAAGCTTGGAAACTATTTACAAAGGTCGACAGGATGATTTTCAACAAAAACTGCGTAAGTTCTTTCTTTCGTATAAAATCAAGTATCGTAACATTGCCAATACAAGGATACATGTCAATCGACGAGCGAAAATATTACAAAAATTTTAATAAACACGTCTCATACCACACAAGTAGAAATTTTGTAGACAAAATGTTGTTCTATTCATTCTTAAAAATCCTATTTTAAAACAGCTCCAGGGCAGGAAAAGGACCATACTGAAAAAGATACTTGCGCTCACTGATACAAGAAAGGAAGAACTGATGCAGCAGGCACAAGAAAAAGAGAAAGCAACTACTGCGGCACAAAAAAGCAAAGAACCACCACCCCGATCTCCTACTAGACAGAGAAAAGAAAAAAAACCAAAGGGTCCTTCCACCAAAGTCTATTCTTTGGCGTCTGGGACACTGTCAACTGGCGCCCGAAGACAGTCAATATTTAAGCCGAGGAATATTGAAGAACGAGAGCAGTTGGTAAAATCCCCTGAAAAAGAATCTGCTAAACAACGCAAAGACAGTAAACAAAGCCTTATCGACAAAATCATAGCTGGAGAAGAAATCGAGGAAACAAACGAAGACGGCAGAAAAAATAAAAGAATTCAAAGTGCGGTTGCAAAGAAAATAGGCAAAAAATCAACATCGAAACAACTAATCACAATGTTAAAAGCAAGGGAGAAGCAAAAGGAAAAGAAGAAAAAACGAAGAACAAGTGCAGTTGTCCTGGAAAAAATTCCTGTTAGTACGAATGTTTCAACTCCACCACCTGTTGTCCTTGACGAAGCGGAACTCAACAGTTTTAAGGCGACGGCCGAACGAAGAATGTGGAGGGCACTTTATCTTACCCTGTGCATCTGCAGAATTGGTCTGTGCTTTTATTTCCTTAAATATTCCTCACAGTTAAATAAATAGATTTTGAGTGTTCCAAAGATAAACCAAAAGGAAAATGCACAAGAAATGTAATAAAATCTTTGCATTCGTTCAGTACCGTGCAAATACATGTATATTAATTTGGTGGTATAAAATTAAAATTATGTTAGATTGTGATGGACTACCTGGAATTGAACCTTTAGCACTGAACGATTTGGAATTCGACCCATGTGCGTACGGAAGTTTGTACATCAAACCACTGACAGTTGTTCGTGCCGGTTGGTTCTGTTTTTTTTTAGTTTATTAATTCAACATAAGTTGTATTCTGGAACGAAAATATTCTTTCGCACTCTGCATTAATGCATTTGCGTTTATATTAAAGGCAAACCGCATGAAATACATGTAGAATGTGTACAAATGTTCGGTGAATCTCAAATATTTTTGAATTGTGGAAATATTGACATGTCTCTTTGTTTCTTTGTGGATTCTTTTTCACAACAACTATAGAAAGACCCCTCAAGTTCCAGAAGTTTGCAAAGCCTAGGAAAAGAGTGAAAGCCCGCAAGGAAGCAGAGGAACCATCAGCAATACCAGTAGTAAAACAGCCCAGTGCTCAAGCCAAGAAAGAAGAGGACCCGATGCTGAAATACGAGACTCTGCCCGTATTTGCGAGACCATACAGGAATTTAAAGGATGGACGATGGGTTGTACGACCCAACAAAGCCCCTAAGAGCATGATGGATATCTTCCTGGATGCACAGAATTTAGAATTCTTCAAAAGATACATGCAGTTCACGGGGAAGGACATGCCGCTCCTTCTCTGGGAGGCCGTTGAACAATTAAAATACATAAAAGAAGCAAAAGCTCGACACCAACATGTCGCCTACACCTTTAAAAAATTCTTCCTGAACAAAAACAGTGCGTGCTTCTTTCTTTTCCGGTTAGGTAATAGGAGAAGTGAAATTTAGTTGTGGAAATATAGCGATATATGTAGGATTAACTAGATTTCGAATTTTATTTGCTAATTTCCAGATTTTGCTGCCCTGGACTGTAAATCTGATGTTTTGTTACAAATGACTCTCATGGATAAGATGACCCCAGCACTGTTGCTCTCTGCTCAGTCTGTCATAGCCAAGGACATAGAAATCAAATGGTATGCCATGGATATACATTCTCTCTTTTTTTCTATTTAATGCCGTGATTCAAACTTTCAATCTTGGCGAAAAACAGCACAGGAAGCTACATAAGCCAGTGATCTCAGACGGGGTAAATAAAAATTGGTTAAACTTAACCTTCTCGTAAGCGAATTCAATTGGTGCGAAGTGATTTTAATTTTGCTTTGGCTCGGTGCTCCTCACTGCAGGTTCGAGCCTTACACTCTCACGTTCCCAGAGAACGAGGGAACGACAGAAAGCACCACATCAAGCACCAAAGAAACCAGTTCCGTCAGTACGACTTCCACGGAAAAAGAACGGGTGTTTGCGAGAAAAGCCAAAGATTGGGCAAAAGCGAAAGCTGGAGTGGTGCACACAGTTCGCATGGTACGTTAGTATTTTAAAAGAAAGTAGTTTTTGGGAAATTAAATCACAATGTTATTTTCGCTTGTACAGCACTGGACATTCACTCACATTAACTTTGCTGTAACTTTGCAGCGTGAACAATGGAAAAGAGTCGCAAGGATAATCAACAGATTCAGGAAGGGACTGTGGGATCCAAACCTTTGTGATCAGTTCATTGAATACTTGAACCGAAGGATTGCCGCCGAGTATCAAAGTAACTGTTATTCTAGTCTTCAAGTTTCTACTTAACTCATTAAGAAATGCATTTCTTTTAAAACATGTGTTTCTCTCATTTAGAATACCGCGAGCAGAAAATGCGCCCGTCCAGCAACAGGGACGGCCATACTGTTGTCCGGAAAGTTATTAAAGACAAAGTGATAGACATGACGCGACTTCCCGGCGATGTCAGGTTCCTCTGTGAAACCGAAAGGTAACTAGCGACATTTCACCTATTGACACTCGATTAACATTCAGTTTAATGGGCATCACTTCGTATTATTTTGTAATACTTATATCTACGTTTTCTAGGTACCGCAAGTTGTGCGATGCTGCCACTGAAGCGGCGATTGCAGGTACATACGGTGTGGCCGATCATGCCATCATAGAAAGAAAAGCTGCCTTAATCGTGGAATGTTTCATCGAGTCTGAAATAGTCCCTAGTATACAGGTGATGCCCTTTTCTACTAAAAAGTTCAACTCAAGTCACATTTCTCAAATTGTTCTTCCGTAAATGATACATTTCTTTTTAATAGATCAATATTTCGCCGGAACTTGCAACTACAATAGTGAGTTGCTATCAAGGAGGAATGCTTGATCGCACTTTGTTCCATGAAGCAACTATGGCCGTCTACCCTCACGTAATTTATCTCTGGCAAAGGTGACTATTTTCTATCGACTAGGAGTCATTTTAATGTTTTATACAGTTGGTTGATGAAAACGGGAAAATATAATAAGTCTGTGGATTGTCAGGATTATAACAATTACGCTGACATACTCGTTGCATATCTCTTTTCCAGATTCTTGCAAGGCTTGAGTACAGGAGTCATGACTAACACGGATACGAGTGGGTACAAATACTGGTCGAACAAACACAGCGACCTGCCAATTGATTTCTTTAATTTGTTTCCAAAGAGGATGCGAAAACAATGTAAGTTATCTACACAGAACCACAACAAAGCTTTGGGTGGGGACAATTTTAGTGCTTAAATTCCCACTGAAACAATTCATTCCCAGAAACAACGAGCAACAACGACAACCCATCGAATTACCGCCCGCATCCGAAGGATGGGGAAGGTAGTGTTTTTGCATGTGTCTGTCTGTTCAGGAGGGGTACCCCATGGTCTCTGGTCCCCTCCCTGGTCCCAGGTCCTTTCTGGGGGGGGTGTACTTCCTAGTCCTGTCACTGGTTCTGTCCAAAGTCTTGTCCAGGGGAGGGGGTACCCTGTCCTGGCCAGGATAGGGGCACCCCACCCGCCAGACAGGAGAGCGAGTGCTTGCTACGCGGGCGGTGGGCCTCTTGTTGTCACACAGGAGGACTTTCTTGTATTTGCTAAAATTTTACTTTCAAGGTGATGATGATTATCCAAGATTGCAGTTTTCCCTAATGCATGGACTGAGGTTGTTGCTACCCACAAGCCATTACTACAATCACTCGGGTAGTCTGGAGGAACTTTTCCCTGAACTGGTTCGAGAAATACTGGAAGGGCATGCAAGCGGCAAGAAAGATAACAGAGCCACTGCTTCACCCAGAGAAACACCCGGGCACACCAATAAAGAGCAGGAACAGTACAAAAAGATCGTGACTAAAGTGAAGGTAATGCTAGCAAATAGAAGGAACGCCGTGGTGCGAGCAAACAACAAAGCAGGTCTCGGCAGGAAGAAGGAGGTGGAGGTGAAGGAGGAGTTGGATGCTGATTTCAAAAAACCCGGTGTCCATGTGCGACCCAAGCCCTTTAAAAGCGCCAGTTCTTTGTAAAAACTAATCGTTACAAATTCCATAATCGCTGGAACACCTAGCTTCAATATGTGTGGAAAAATAAACAACATCTTTACACGTACAACTGAATACTACAAAATAAATGGGGTCTTTTTGTTACATATCAATTTCAAATAAACTTACTTTTCGTTTCCATATCTTGTTACATTATTCTAATGCCCTTTAAATTGAAAAAGACTCATCTCTTCATGTGTGAAAACAATTACTAATTGCAAATCGTTACACGACTTCACAACCAATACCATTCCACAACCAGTACAAAGGTCTAAATTGTACTACAGTATCTGAAACGTCGATAAATCACAATGAGTTGACCCCATTATTTGTGGACACTGGGTTTCAAGTATTATCGAAATGTCATATTATTAACATCAGAATTCTAAAAAGAAGTACAAACCGTTCCAGGCAACTTTATTCAGCAATTAAATTATTACCCACTAGTAACTATTTGTTAATACGCATGAAACTTTACCCTTCTTTTTAAGCTTTGGGGAATCTTCAAATAAAAACAACGATCAAATGATTAATTATTAATGTAAATAAAATGCAAACGCAAAGTTTACCGCCTACATCCTCAGATCACATTCTTGGTAGTTAATGTGCCATTCATGTCCCACTTTCATTTAACTGATTCTAGGCGCACTTTTCGTGTTTGCCATATCTTTACATACAAACTGCAGCAATGCATGTTATTTAATTAATCACTTTCATACAAGAAAATTGCAGCAACATGAAAAAGCATATTGATAATATTACCTATTAATGATAAAATTTAAAACATGGTGTCAGCCATTACAATTTGATTCGAATCATTTAAAATTGCTAAATATAAATATAGTATGTGTAACACATAATCTTGACTAGAACATTTCTTTCTAATTTGTTTGAAGGCATACTTATGTGTTTGAACGGGAAACGAAAGGTTCATTAAATTAGTTAAAATCGTCAAACTTAACAACTGTAGAATACGCAGGATCCCACTTAAAACGAGTAAACAGATACAAAGGATATTTATCATTGTACTCTATAACCTAACCTTTTTGACTCATCTGGCGAATGTCAAATTGAGTCAACCTGCGCAATCGTGATTTGTCCGTCATTGCAGTCGTTTGTAGGCAGAGCTCCTGTTATGGATGATGAACATAGGCTTGACATGAGTGCCCATAAAATGGTATGTAATTCTATTAAGTAGATTTTCAGTATAAATCACTTTTACAGTTTTTCTTTATTTTAAAAAGACATAACTTCTTGTAAAATATAGTTGAACACACAGGATACCCAGGTCTATAAATCTGCCAAATGTTAGTTTGTTACAATAAACAATCTATGTTTAATTTGTTCACTAAACTGTGAACATTCCTTAGAATTTAAAAGGAGATTTCGAATTTTGTAGATAAGTCATCAGACAGACCTAAAACATGATCTCCCAGGTATTTGGATAATTACCAGCATTTATATAAGGCCAGTCAAATCAGTGGGACATTGTACAATACAATGTATATTAGCAAAAAAGTCTGATTATATTTAAAGCAAAACATTCACAGATACCTAAAAATAATTGATGATAAAAAAGAATTTCAATCCTGACTTGGCATCAATTGCAGTCAATAACATTCTTTTACAGAGTTTGAATTTTAGACAATACTTCTTCTGATTACTAAATATAAGTACCGCAACCTTTACTAAATACATTTAATTTCAATTTATAATATTTGTAGCAAATTTTAATGATCGCATAAAATTCGTTGATGCTACAAATAGATCTAAATTTATTAGGTCAAGAAAAGAATGATAACGGATGAAACTTTTAATGATAGTTAAATGAGCTGACATTCACAGAACGTATTTTTAACATTTCTGTCATTGATAAAAATTTCCTTCGCAGAAAAAAGCTTGTTCGCTACAATCGGATATTCAGTGTAATCGAACTCGTTGTAAGCGGGATCTGTGTAAAATTCATCTCTCAAAATTATACTGGTTTTATAACAATGGTTATTTTGAACGAGTCGCCATTGGGACCGCTTAGGTATGGAGAACCGGGAGAGTTCAGTTCATCGTAAGGCACGATGTCATCGAAATTATGCATCTTTGTATTCTGATCAAAGATGCACCTTCTGCCTATCACCTTACATACATATTCAATATTATCTTGAACTCCGGTAACTAATACTGAAACATCCACAGTTCGACATCCTGGGGTTTTAGCTTCGAGAGTAAAACGTACTGTGTTGTAAACTGTTCCTGATACTTCAAGATTGCGCCACAAACCAATCATTATGCATTTCTGGAAATGGACACCTTTTGGGAAAAGGTCCACATTCCATTCAAAGCTGCGGTTTTCGTCCGCTTCAGAACCACTGATAGGACTGGAAAAGAAGAGTGGTCGGACGTCATGTACTGGAAGATTAGAGAATCCGTCAATAGACAGCAATGTTCCCCACATATCATTAGTGTAATTCCGTGGTCTGAAGATATCACATTTTCCACTAATACTGGCCAGAGTTATTCTATCTTCATACGTCGAGTCGTGGTACTGCATTGCCATACTGACTTTTTCCGTAAAAAAGTCCTTGAATGTTGCTGCCAACAAATCGTTTTTTAACTGCTGCAAATTCGAAGGAGGTATCAAGGCAAAGCGAACGAATGAAAGTACATGTAGCACCAGGTTCCTGAAGTCTAATGGAGAAATGTTAGGCTTTTTATGGTGATAGTTCAGCCATCTTGCAATTCCATTGTATAAAGTGAACTCATCTGGTACAACCAAGTCTGACAATTTGATGAAGTCTGCCAGTACATCTTTTTCCATCAGTAAAAAATCATCGGTTGCAGTCACCTTGTGAAAGTTCATGCATATGAAATCCTTGCAAACGGCTGTAAGACGACGGTGTCCACACAGTACACCGTACTGATACCAGGACACGGCGTGGTTGTAAGGTATCATAGACACTACGTGGCTGCACATGTACTCGATTGTCAGCTCTCTCAAGTCGCACACGTTGTATTTATCTGCTAGCATCAATATTGGCAGTACGTTAAAATGACTCAAGTGTATCATTCCAGTGTACAAATACCTGAGAAAATCCTCAAAAACTGCGATACATTCCGGTTCTTCCTTCAAGACTATCCTTTGTCGCTTGCAATCTGGCCAAGAACGATTTGTCAACATGATTTTGAAGACATCACTGGAACAACAGAGAATGAGTTTGTGAACATCGAATTTTTGATGCCCAACTACAATTTGCACATCACTCAAGTCTTCATTTCCATAGAGTGCAGCCACTTTCAGAAGCAGCATTGCAGATCCATCGATTCGCTGTCCTTTTTCGTGACAAAATTGGCCCAATCGTATGTGGAAGTTTGCCATTTTATTTGATTGAGAAAAACTAGTCCAATAGTCAACCGTGCTTTCTGATTAACTCACAGATGCATTCGTCCAGGGTCTGAAAGAGAAAAACAAGAATGCTTAGAAGCATTGTGTAACACCGCACTTTAGTTTGTTTCAGCTCAATAGATGTGTGTACTGTTCTGCACATTAGCATTGAACCCACTGTCATCGGTATAGGCCTCTGTTAGTGTAAACATGTACATTTGAACTGGAAAGATTTAGTGATTCCAAAAATTCATCTGACACAGATAGGTTACTGGCTGCAGACGGTTTCAGGACTGTAGTACTAAACACACTACCCTCGATCTAAAGTGGTTGCACCCGATCTCGGACACTGTTTACATTATTGATCCGGTGTCCGAGATCTGGGGGTGTCCGAGATCTGGTGCAACCACACTTACTTGAGTTAGACAAGATCTCGAACAAAACTTTAGCAGGCCTGGTAGATCTAGGCTTTGACATGTTTCCACAAATACTCTGACATATATGACAAAATTGGGTGTCATAAATTCTTCTATTTTTCACAAAATAAAACCTTTTATTCGCCATTCTGATCGTGCCCAAACAAGAAAATATAAATCGTCTGTTTACTACCAAAACAGTTCATGGGCGCATCCATCTTCGAAATACCCGTATTTAAGGCGAGAGCGTAATTCGTCAGTTCTGCAAAAGTAGACCGGAGGTTGGGGGAACATGATCTTATTGCCAACAAATCATGCATATATGTATAAAAATTGCCTAGATACATTACAGCACATGACTAGGGTTTTTCTAAACACAACAACACTTTGTGGGATATCATCTTTCTTTTTGTGTCCAAATAAGAGAGAAAATTAAGTTTTTGAAAGGTTTCAGCATTCTTCCTGATCTAAAATGTTCAGTATTTCAGTATTTATTAATTACATGTCCAATTTAATGGAAGTTGAATCAAAAACATGATGAAATTGCATACAACTGGGTAAATTTTGGAGTTAAGTATGCCATACATGTTTTTTTAGCTGGGGAAAGGGACAATTCTTAGCCCAGGAATTGATGATGTCTAGTAATGGTGAAAATGTATCCCTCTTTTCATCCACCACCCTGTGGGATTTGTGCATACTTCCACCAAAACTAGACATTATCAATACTCTTTGCATATCTGTGAACTAAATGGGTAACCAAAGAAATGGGAACTGAAACAAATATGAAATAAAATTGATTCAAGAAAAAAAAGGATGTATAGTGCCAATTACTAAATTTTGAGAATCACAATTCAGGGAACAAATTATTAAATTAATTTCCCATGGCCAAATGATGTGTGGTGCTTGAATGTAGCACTCTTTGATATCATCCTTGTGAAATAACTGTTGTTCCAGTAAGAGAACATAAAACCACTTCATTGCAATGTTCAGGGAACATCATGTCTGGTGGTGTGTCATCTCAGGTAACTGTCACTTCCTTCCACCTGCCTTGAATTGTTCATCAGAGTCCAGCAGAACACTCTGATGGCTGTTGACAGTCTTCTTTTGCACTTGAACTTTTTGGACTCAGAACGTCTTTTCTATTTGTCCTTTGTGTATGTAAACTGCAGTTCTGGAATGCAGTCAGTTGTCTCCCTTTGTAAAAATTTCTCTAAATGAGTAGAACCTTGGAGATTTGTGATCTGCTTGGTGAGTAAAAAAATCTCCAGTCATTTCTGTTTTGGAATGCCCAATATCAGTATCACCAGTGAGCATTGTGGGGCACATCTGATCTCTGCCAATGTCTGTGAAATCACATTCTGTGTCATCATCATTGGCTGCACTCTCCTGCAAGTGTCAAATAATCAAGATGTAACTTGATAGATGCAAAGCTTCAGGTTTTCCTTAGCATCTCAGAGAGCAACTTCTTAGGCAATTTATTTATTGTTAAGAGTTGAAAACTGTTTCCATAGACACAACACTTAAGACACAATAATGAACATTTGTAAATTTAAGAAGCTGAATTCTTCATCTTCTGTCCTGAAATTTGAGGCAATGAGACAGAAATAAAATTCACCTCATGCCACTGCTTCCATCTTGTGAGGCTACATTGGTAGTTGCATCTCAAGATGTACCATGTTTACTCTGATTAGCCTTAAATTAATACCTGTATGTCAGAAGTTGATGTCAACAGATACACAAATATCTTCAACACTTCACATACACATACATCCCATTGGTGCATGCAAGATAGACAGTGAAAGACATCAATAAAAACAACATTCAAAAAAATTCAAATTAGACACACTGAAATTAATATGGGTCTTCACATTTTGAAGTTCAACGGATGCAGCAAAATGTCTTCATCAATGCAATGTCAACAGTTGTCACAGATTTACAGAAAATTCCATGTACAAATGCTCTTCCTGAAGACTTTCAATCAGGTACACAGTAGACAGAATTTACATGTACTTTTACATATCTTGCCAAAATAATTGAAAAATTAGTCTACATAGATCTAGAGTGGCTTCTTAATTTGTTCCTGTCAGTATTTCAGAAAAATAAAACTTAATTTAGCAACATAATGCATCTAGATAACAATCACAAGACATCATTAAGTAGTTCTATTTTTAAAAGGACACAAAGGATTATTTGTTCAAGTTGATTACTCTATTATACAATAAAATTAGAAGTGTCTTGTAATGTCTTCCTCTCCATTCAGATTGACTAAATTTCAAAGATGAAAACACTTACCCTGCAGAGAAGTTCTGGTGTGGTGATGTCTCTTGTTTCTGGTTTGGATGATGTTGCTTCATTGCTTTGCCATGTTTTCAGTTTCAGTTTGGTTGAAATTTTCATGTAATACTTTGAAAAAAAAATGAATTCAGAATTTTGATAGAGGTCTTGCCTCACCAAAGTCACTGCCAAAATGATGTTCTGGATGCTATGTTGTCCAGATTCCATGCACAAATTGGTAAGAAAGTTACAGACTTGGCTATTTTAGGTTTCTGGATGTGGTCCCATTGGAGACCATTGTTCAAGACATTTATTATATCTCATGGATATTATTGATTCCATTTGTGCATGTGGGGCAGAATGGGGTCAAAGTAATGATGTCACGGACAGAATTCCGTGACTTAGTAAATATGCATTACCTACCGGCGATAAGATCATGTTTCCGGAGGTTGGAGATCTAGTCTATTTTCCCAGCATGCACAGTTAACGGCCGCAATAATGGCAGGAACGGACAATAGCAGCAGTCAATCTAGTCGGCACGAGAAGAGTTTAGGACTATTAACAACTAAATTTGTGTCTTTACTACAAGAGGCGAAAGATGGAGTACTGGACTTAAAAGTGGTAATGTTTTAACAATCATTCTGTACCTTGATACTTAAACGTAACACCATAAAATTCAAGATGAGCGATCTATGAAAGTGCCTCAGCATGAAACCACATGCTCATGTTGAATGGTGCCTGGAGCGCAAAATTTAAAATCTTAAGTTCAGTTGATAGCAGCAAATTGAAAGGATTGAGTGGTAATTTATGGCGTCATTTTCAGATTTTGTGTTAATGTAATATCAAGACGCGCAACAGTTTGAACTCTGACAGGTTTAGGTTTGGCCAGGGACATTTTCAGACTTTATCATTTCATTCTGGTAAACGGCACCGATTTATCCCCATTAACTATGATCATACACTTACATGGTGGTTGGAGTTCTGAGGCCATCGATTTTTGCACATTTCCAGAAAAATTGTAGACATGTTTGATTTGCAAGTAAAAACTAGATATGATATTTCATACCTGCATTTATTTAATAATTATTGGTGGCTCGTTAGAGTCACCTTAGTGGTTAATTGACGGTTTTTGCCCCGAAATTTTGAGCCCGTGGTGATGACCTAGGAAGGCATTTTGTCACTTAGTGACTGTACACTGGATGACAGTTCTATTTGCAGGTGGTGGGGACACCTAACCACTATATGTTTTAATCAAACTTTTTGTTGCCGCAGGTGGTGGGGACCCTAAACCCTAGTATACAATACGCATCGCTCCCCTTCGCCCGAAGGGAGCGAACGAGCCACCTGGTGAAACTTTCACAACCTAATATTTAATACTTAATGTTTAAATTTAAAAATCGACTTGACTTGCTTCGACTTGCTGTTAGGCTTAAACCGCTTTGGGTGGTTTGAAGAAAATGGCTTGCAACTGGATAATGTCAATTAGATTGTTAAATTCTTTGACAAAGTAAAAATAGTTGTTAATTGTTTGACAGGCAGCGGATCAGTTGGCTGTGCGACAGAAGAGAAGAATATATGACATAACTAATGTGTTAGAGGGCATAGGGTTGATAGAGAAGAAGTCCAAAAACAGCATACAATGGAAGTATGTAAACCTTTAAGCATTCAACATTTCAGTTAGTCACGATTTATTGTCTCATTTGTAGTCTTTGTCGAGACGATTATTTTAATATAAAGTCTCGGTCTTTCGACAGATTTACAAATTTAGAGAAATTCCCCAATTTATAATTCATTAAGTTGTTAATGTTATCAAACATATACACAGAATAGATGCCCAGTAGTTGTTCAAGATTGTGCAAAGTGAACGAGGTATTACAAAAGTAAGTTTTATGTACATCATGCCTCTCTCTTGTGATAAGGGGTGCAGGTCCTGGTGCAAACACCAGAGAAATATCAGATCGCCTGATGGTCTTGAAGTCCGAAATAGAGGAATTAGACAGAAGGGAGCGAGAACTTGATCAGCACAAGATGCGAGTTCAACAGAGTATAAAGAACGTCACAGATGATACCAGCAATATTCAGTATCCTTTCAAAAGTACACTAAACAAGAAAGTCCTCCTGCGTGAACGCAAGAGGCATACCGCCCGCTGCGTAGCAATTGCTCCTTCTTTTCAGCAGAAGTAACAATTGTTGACATCACACAAGACAACACGCTGTATATTAGTATGTATATTTGTGGGTGGTTTCATGTGTATGCTTGATGAATGATTTTCCCAATTACTTAAATCCGTATGTTATGGTACATCGTAAAATAACACAATAACATAATACAATAGAAATTTTAAAAAAAAAATCTTTTTGATTCCGTGCACACCTTACCGTCAAATCCACCATTTTGTCAGCGGCAGTTCGATCCATTTCAAACAGTAACAAAGACTGTAACTTTGACGGTAAATGTGAAGGAATTCCTAACTTGATCAGTTTACACATGTGATCACGTCTGTGAGTATCCTTAACTACTATCCTTAGACTTGGTTATGTGACGCATGAAGATATTTGTCGATGTTTCAAAGGAGACACGTTACTTGCCATACAGGCCCCGTCTGGCACGCAGTTGGAGGTGCCAATACCCGAAGGGGTGAGTTGGTTTTTCCTCGTTCAATTCACAGCCAGTTACATGTAAAACAAGCCAGATAGAAAAGAAACCAAGTGTAGTGGATTCTGAGAAACACAGTTTTATCTATTGCAGCCTCCCCATGCGAAGAAGAAATACCAAATTCATCTTAAAAGTCATGCAGGACCAATTTCTGTGCTGTTAGTGAACAAGGACACTGACTCCACATCTCCAGTTGTAGTACAGGTTCCTCCTCCTCGCGACGATTTACTTGCACAAACTACTGTCGACCAGAACCAGAATCCAACACTAGGTCAAAATCCATTAAAACAACCTATAAAACTGGTGAGTTACATTTCAAGAAAGATCATCTAACAAACTTGAATGTCTATGACTCCACCACATAGGTGCGCTCTTCAGTGCGTTTGATAATTCTGTGGTTAAGATGCAATTTTCAATCCATTTTTAGCCGAAATCTCCAGGTCGGTCGCCATTAAGAACAGCACAACCGTCAACTTCACAAGGTTTAGATTTTGGAGCCTCGTCATCCATGACAAGAATGTCAACAAGGTCGTCACCACGGAGACAGGAGCCGATGCTTGGTAAGCAGTCGTGAACTCCACAGAGTTGCTTTTAATTTTGCCATCTGTTCTATTACGGTCGTAAAAATAGGGTACATAATGCAGTACGTTTCTTCAACTCTTAGGTCAAGCTATAGCAGATCCACTGAAAGATGTGCCCGACCTCTTGTTTGATCCGTCTAAAGGTATTTATTTAATCGTTCATCTGTAGTGAAATCATTATCTTGATAATTGGACTAACTACATGTGTTTACAAGTTTCTGTTCGACCTCTTTTTTTTCGCGTCCTTATTTCTTTTGTATTCTTTTTCATGAATCACTTATAATTTTTGTAGATCCACACATGGATGGAGACTATATTGATGATTTGATGTCTTCTGAAGGTAATGTCAATTACTCCTTTTTCCTTTCTTAAAATTGACTGATAATCTTTTAAAACTAACTGCAAACAATAATCAAATATTTACCGCCCGCATCCGAAGGATGGGGGAAGGTAATAGTTTCACAGGTGTTTGTCAGTCCACAGGGGGGGGG
>JBCAUG010157173.1:0-20313 GCA_038406175.1 Haplosyllis leylae | reverse complement strand
GTTCATATTAAAGAATACGAGATTTGTTCATTTAAGTGTGTATTTGAAGGAAGTGCAAAAGTGACAAGGAATACAGAAGAAGAATATGTATAAATCACTACTCTACAGTTATGTGCCAAAATAAATGTAAATATGACTATTATGTGTCTGTGCAATTTTAGATCATTCAGAAAACACCGATCTGCAATTGAAAGATGCTTTGGCACGCTGAAGTTTTCATATTCTTCAGTAGGCACTCGTCGTTTTCGTCATTGTCGTTGGCATGGACCTATTATTTGTAATTTAACTGCTGCATTATTTAATAGGAGAAAGATGATTTTCAATCATTTCAGACATATCTTTAATGGTACTTAAGTCTGACATGAAATTACTAGAGGGATTCCAATCAGAGGGTATTGTCATATGTGCACTTAAATTGGAATTTTTAGGGGGGGAGGCAAACTAGACATGGGCCCAAAAGGTACACGATAGTAGGCTTAGGGTTTTAATGCATCAGTATATTTTTGTTTCAGTATCAATGACATTGTGTAAATTACGTCAATGAAGGTAGCTTGAAAATGTCAATAGAATAAAAGACGCTATTAATATTAATTTTATTTATTTTTTTAAAAAGTTCATTAACATTTAAGAAATTGGCCAATGAAATTATTACATTTTTTTTGAAAATTTAATTTTAACTTGGAATAAGTTATTAGCCAATAGGAAAATAGTTTGGCCGAACTGAAAATTGAATTCCAATTTCAGTTCGGCCAATGAGAAAAATCACATAACGCTAAAAGTTTTAATTTTCACAATACATTAAACTGATTACTATAAAAAAACAGGCAGCATGAAGCTCTTCCTTTAGTCAATGAATGTGAATGAGACGGTTTGGTTACCAGAGTGAAATCGCTGAGAAATGGCATGCCATGTTGATTGGGAAAGTATGCTACGTGAACGCTATGCCACATTTAAGATTGAAGAGAATGCTTTTCTGGAAAGTCTAAAAATTTGTAATAGCACTGAAGTGTCAGCAGAAAAGATTGATCATACTATCAAGGATGATGATGACATTCCGAAAAATTTGAGGTTACTGTACAAAGAGGCAGTGTATGGTACAAATGAAAAAGTGAGGAACCGTATTAGAAATCGAGTGTCAAATATCCGAAGGAATTTAAGGTATCATATTGGTGTGCTTTAAACACGTTTATTTTGAACCCTTTCTCAGTATGTTAATAGCATTAAATAAATTCGCAACTGTTTGCATTCATTTCAGGAGTGATCCAAGAATCAAGGATGTTGATACAATACATGCAAAGGACTACGGGAACATGTCTTTCAATCAGTTGAAGGACGTAGTTGAAGAAAGCAAAAAGAGAGATCGTAAGATAGCTGCTGAAGTTCAGTGAGTACATTGCATGAAATTAAGAAAGAAAGAACAAGAAAGTCCGCCTGTGTCAATGCAGGAGGCATATGTAATGCTGGACTGATTTCCCCCCCCCTCCTAGAGTGAAGAGGCTGAATTGAGTACACCCCCCCTGTGGACAGACAGACACTTGTGGAAAGAGTAACTGCTCTCGTACTGCTTAAGTAGTCGGTTACTAAAGTTCATGGGTATACA
Source organism: Haplosyllis leylae (assembly GCA_038406175.1). NCBI lineage: Eukaryota > Metazoa > Annelida > Polychaeta > Phyllodocida > Syllidae > Haplosyllis > Haplosyllis leylae. Next base: position 18,713 of record JBCAUG010157173.1, on the reverse strand, counting down.
GTACCTTATATTAATTCTTAAGTTGGCCTTTTCTTTTGCAGGAGGGTAGCAGATAGTCATCGTAAGAAATACGAAGGTCTCAATTTTATTTTCTATTTATTCATTTTATTTTACTTTATATGTACAGACTAAATGCATTAATGATAATATTTATTCCTAATTTAAGAAGATATGAGGAAGTTTGACGAAGAAAATGACATTGGAGACGTAATTGCAAAGAAGGTCGCTGCTGCAGTATCGAAAGGAGGGCCTGGTAAGTTTGCATGTCTATCGCATTTCTTACATAGAGTTTAATGATTATTTTTGACATTGTCCCATATTCTGATAATTTTTTATTACACTAGTGAAATCATCGAAATCGGACAAAGCAGTGTTGAACAGCAGTGTTGATGTGAAGAAAGGAGGTAAGAATAAAGTAATGAATGTGTTGAATACTTATTTTCCATTTAATTTATTGTAATATGAATTAGTATGTAAGTATTATTTCTCTAAGAAATGTCTGCAAGGAAATGAGTATTACATTTCGTTGTAGCTAAAAGGAAAGCGGAAGGAACAGACGTGCAAATGAAGATAGCTGAAGGTAGAGAGATGTCAATTTTTGATCTGCATTTCTGTTCATTTTCCTGTTCTCTTCATTTCAGAGTAGAAATGGCAAAGTGAACATAAATTTCTTTAAAATGGGTCAAAATTAAATCATTTTTTTGGGTTAATTCAGTAGTATGTGTGATGAAATAATTGATTTCTTACCTCTTTCTTTTCCCTAATGACAAGTTGTGCATTTCTTACAGGAAATGTTGATATATTTATACGAAATTAATGCAGTTTTTAAACTTATCAATTGGTTTAAAATATAACAAATTTTACAGCTAAAATTCCGAGGAAAGAGCCAGATGTGTCTCTTGAGGATGCAGGTGGTACAGAGGATTTTCTCGCATCAAAAATAAATACAAATGAGAGAGCTAAAAAAATGAGAAACTACATGCCTTTGGAATCTGGAGGTAAAAGTAATTTGCTTATCATTTAATTTTTTGAAATATATTTAGTTGGAAATATTTAATCATTCTCTTCCTTTTAACAGATGTTATCCTAAGTGAATTGGAGACAAGTTCTTATGATGATATTAATTGGAAGGAGTAAGTAATATTTCTTATGTATCTGTGAATATTCAAATGTTTGATTTAGACTAGAGTGAAATGCTAATTTTTTAACCAAAGATCTGTACTCGACCTACATGTATTTTTTTTTCTTAGTTACTACAATGATTCAGACTGGCATCAGGATAATGATAATGATGCTGTGAACAAAGAAGGAAATGATTCTTCAGCTCAAGTGGAAAAGAAGGGATATGGTGCACGTGGAAAGAGCTACAGTCGCAATTCTGGGTAGAATAATTATTTTGAAATATGTACATTCAGTGTAAACACAGGAATTGACATTGAATGTCTATTTGTAAAAATTTTCGCAATTAGTTTTCATTAAATTTTTTTAGAAGGAAATTGATGGCTACCCCCTCAACATCCAAACCAAGTGCATCTGAATGGCCCAGGAGGAAAGCAAAAGCAGAAGAGATGTAAGTAGAAACAAGTGTAATTTTGTTCCTGTTTCTTGACTGGCAAAGTCATGATTGTGCGGCAGTTGCTTTGCAGTGGTTATGATGTATGGCCTAACGTTGAAAGGCAGCATTAGTGCCTTGTATGGTTTTTAAATTGGCTCATATGGATATTGACCTCTAGTGCGACTCTTGTGACTCTTAATAATTGTTTTCTGTATGCAGTGGATGAATAATGATTTTAATATTTTTTTCAGGTTCGACAAAATTGTTAAGAAACGAAATCAGAAGTGAGTTTCTGAGATATTCTTAAATTTTTTAAGTTAATTCATTCGCTTTTCAACTAAGACGATTACATTCTACATCTACTAGAATGTGACATTCTAACATTTCATATACTAGGGTTCCGAAGAGGGATGTGTCCTTCAGTTCAGATGATGAAAGTAGAGAGTTTTCGAATTTGATTGATGTCTACAACCCAGATCAGTGAGTTATTGTTCTGTAGATGTTAATTATTGATTTCTCTTTCAAAAATGTTTACAGTAATTCGTGGTTGAATACTGGACATGTATTGGAACTTCAATGTTAACAAATTTTTCTTTTTTGAAACAGGCAGACTGTTGATAAGCAGCAAGCCATCCTTGATGAAATTAAGAAGTGTGCTGCTGCAGTGAACACTAATGTGATTGACCAGTCGGCATACATTAGAGCATCAGCTGCAAAGAAGAATCTCAATTTAGATCAGTACAAGGAAGATATTTGTAGAGAGCTTACTTTACAGGATCAAAGTGCATCTTCAAGCACAAGTATGATTTCATATTCATAATTTTATGACCATTTAAGTATGTACGAAATTTAGTCATTGCTAAAAGTGACATATTTCTTGGAGACGACAAATCAAAGTCATTTACACGAGACCTTGATGAATTGTTGAAGAAAAATAATGGTTCATATTGAAAGTCCTATGGGTTCTTACATTTACAGATTGAATCTTGCAGATGATTGTGATTCGTCCCCATTGAGACCAGCTGATTTGGGACCGGAGTATCCAAATCAGATGCAGGATCCTGATGTCTACAATCAGTACTTAGAAGATTTGGACTCAGACGAACTACCAGATTTGCCGGAAATAGATTGAGGAATTAAATTTTCGATTTGGTCAATTGAGACTTAGAACTTCAGAAAATGCAGTAATCGTTCAAGAATGAAACACTTAAATAAATTTGTCTAGTATTTGGCCAAATGTGTACTACCACTCAAAATGGAATAAATAAATAGTCCAAAGTCACTTGCTGGAAAATTTAAGTTATTATTTTATTAGCATTATTTTAGTAATATTTAATGTGAACTATTTATTAATTCATAATGGACTGAAGTACTAGTACTTGCAACCTGCACATAGAGTAAAAAAAATTGTCATGCAATGAATTTTGAAGTTCTCGTACTCAAGTATAGTATTGGTAATTTTAAATTTCATTGTGCAGTCAGATAAAGTTAATTTTTGATCACTGCACATAAGTTAAATTTAATTTTCACTGAACGCAATTCTGTTACACAAATCTAGAATTGCTAATTTGAGATTTCATTTGAACGGATTTAAAATTAATTCTTAGCAGGGTACTGACAGTAAATTTAATTTCAAGTGAGCGCATTTGAAAATACTTTTAGACAATTAACAATTTAATTTTAATTTTATTATGAAATCGTTCACTATTCTTTTTTAAATACATGAGGATCAATGAATTAAAATTAATTTTAACTGAAAAGAATTAACAGACATTTGTACAATACTGTACAATATTGTGTGTTTCGAGAAAACTCGATTGGCTGCTTTAAATTTCACATGGGTACATCTGTCACACGTACATTCTTCCAAACAGCTGAAATCTGACAGATTTTTAACATGGCAAGTTGACTGTCCTGGATTTATATCCATTTCATCGCTATCTGTAGATTGGGAATGTGTGCTAATCAGATGCGAAATGCCTTTCTTGATTAATAGCTGGTTGACCATTTCTAGCTTATTGCTGTAATGTTTGTGCTTCTTCACCATTTCATGTGTTGGCAGTGAGCTTATGTCAGAAATATCCTGATCGAGATCGTTTGTACTACTAGGTAGCTTATCCTAGAAAAAAATTAACCTGTCATACATCAAAAGCACATAACAAAGACAGTTAGAAAAAGATAGAAGAAAAGATAGAAATGACTTTGGCAGGCCTTCCAAAATTGAAATTAATATTCCATCTATGTCGTGCACATGATAAAGACAACATTTTGTCTAACTTTTGGCTGTGCCGACAAGAAATTATCCCTTGACATGTATTGTGATTTAATTATTCCAAAAAAAAAGCTGTGTACATTGATATTGTAAAGATTCTAGTTGTTGAATTAATTTCTAGAAATGATTAGATGGATAAATATTTTGAATTATTATGTTTATCAGGAATACAAATAATTTGATTTCTTTACTTGGTTGAAAGTATATTCTATATGCCTAGTCTGGCCAAAAAAATATGATTTTGGACTGGATTTTTCATCAGGAGTCCAAAGTACACATGTTGCGCAAATGAATTGAGGTCACAATACATATGACATTTTAGGTCATTTAAAATTAGATCGCACAGTGGACATTTTGCAAGCATGTCGGACAAAGGTAACTTGATTAGTTAAATTCTATAAAAAGATTAAATTTACTTGATGCGAAAAGTATCTAGCTGATGTGAAACCTATTCTAATATTGACTTGCTTCACATTTAGATGAAAAAGACAGTAAGATGGCCTTGCTTAGACCATGTGGATGTGACAGGTCAATTGCTTACAAAATACCACCATGTGCTGTAAGAGTATACCCCGGAATGGAAAAACAAGAACTTCAATGACTGTACAACTTAAAGTAAGAGGCTTTGAGTTTCTGATCATATGTAGGCACATGCAATTATCTGTCTCGCTGTAGGTTGATATGCAAATGCGAGAAACAATAACTTCAATTTTTTCTTGCAGGAGAGCACGGAGTACAGTATTGATTCTATTGTACAAAGCCAAAGTAGAAATTATCAACCATAAAGTAATGAACTGTTCACTCAGGTGCGTTCAACTACTCATGAAGATATTTAAACAAGGACAAAGACTCAAAGAAACTGATTTATCAAGATATGTGCAATTGTTAGTACAAAATTATTTTTGGTTAAGAGTTATCTGGAACAATGCTATGACTGAAGTCTTGTGCAGAAGCTATAATGAAGTAAGTCATTGTGTTCACAGAAAGGTCAAATTGATGACCGAGTTCCATTACATTAATTGAAAACACATTTCACAAAGTCTCACTCAACAACAATCATTTCTATTGTTTTATATTTCTCAAAGAGTACAGTAGAGATGGAAATAAAATGTTCTGAGTATTTTATCTAGATCCACTGTCTTGATTTGGTTCATTTTGTACACCGGTATCATTTTCTGTAGGGTATTTCGTACTGATCTGTAAAGATAAAAGATAGAAAATGGTTCTGTTACCTGTGGTTGACTCATGTCTGCTTATTTTTAGTCGATAACGAGATTGCAATACAATATTTCATATGAAATTAGTGATAAATTCATGAAAACAGCTTCCTCCTGTCAATGAATGCTAAAATTGAGCAGATAATAGAAGATGATATTTCGCGCCTAAAAGTATACACATAGCACCTGCATTTGTTTACATTTCGCATCCAAAAATAGCAACACTATGTCACCAGTTAACACTAAAAGGGAAATTGCATGTGAAATTTGGAGCCATGGTATGGGTGCGCCCGTACCACGGATCCAAAAAGGCCATACCAGCTGCGAACTGGCCAAGGGCTTTGTGGTCTCCAGTCCCCCAGCAGAGAGAGTGAGGTGCGGTTGTGAAAGGGCGTGTAAGTACGGGGTACGGTTCGGCCGTGAAGCCCTTGGCTTTGTGAATCGCGCTGTTAGTAGATCTATTTAAAGTGATTTTTTTTTTTAATCTGCGCCCTCAACAGATCTAAGCTATGCGGATCTTGTCTGCAAATGGGACAAAAAGACGCTATTTAGATTAGAGTGAACATCTGTAGTCTTTGAACATCCGTTGCAATTCACGGCATTACGTGTAATCCGTCTATGGACGGCATTTCAATATTTGCGCAGACCCACCCGTGTTGGAATTTCGGAGAAACAGTTAGTAGTGCCTGACACACGTCTACAGCTTCTAGGATTTCAATCTATTGTCATTACAGTAATGACACAATTATTACAGTGGCTGGGTTGTGTTAGTGTGTTTCTGGCAGTATGGACTGCTTTTGTGACAAAACCCACTCCTATAAACATTCCGGATAACTGCATGGAGATAATCTACTACTTGCCCATTTATCTGTTGATGGGTTTCGCTTGTTATTCCCTGGCTGTCGTCGGATACAGAATCGGAACATTTAACGACTGCGAAGAAGCGGCTGAGGAACTGAAGTATGAAATAAGAGAGGCCCGAAAAGATTTTAAAAGCAAAGGTTTCACATTTTCATGATCATTTTTGACACTCCCCATGGGAAACTTACGCGTACAGTTTCGGAATTTACATAAAATTTTGTTCATCCGCAGGGGTAAATCTAATGTGAAATTCACTTCAGAGGATGTGTGGAAGAGAGAGAACATTAAAGCTGTGACAAGAGAGGAAATATTTAAGGAAATAGATTAACTCTTGGATGTCCAATGTCATCATTCCATCAGAAGATATGAAAGATTTAATTGTGTACTCAAGTTGCCTCGAAATCAAACTTTTTTCTTCAAGCTCTTCTTCAAGAAGGTGAAAGAAGACTTCTTTTGCGGTCAACACCTACATATTTCTTGAAACGCCAACCTAGATTTGATAGATCGTTGGTGATAATGCGTCCATCATTTGTTTCCAGAAATGAAGACTTTTACTGCAATCACAGCAATGTACCAAAAAGGTTAATCAAATAAATAACACGCTTTGAATGTACATTTATTTTTCGTTGTTTGGGTTACAAAGGGTGAATACATTCTTCCCATTAAAATCTAGATTTTATCATGGTAAGTTTTAGATCGAACGCAGCATTTTGTCATGTTCAGTTTGAAACAAACTATGTTGTTGTTACTCTCGACACTGGGCCACTTCAAAGCAACTTGCATGTTGCTCTCGACTCTTACGACATTAGAACAAAGAAATAGCCATAACTTCCTTAATAATGATCCTATTTTCGAACTGCTTGGACCGTTGGAATCATCTGTCTCCTCTATTTATTAGTCTTGACTCTCACAACATGGATCCGATTAATTTCAAAGCTAGGTCTATGTAGCTTTTTGACTCTCAAGACATCAAACAAAACATCACAAGTGGCTTTCATTGCATGTTGCGAGTGTCTCAACTCATCACATGAATCCCATTGACTTCAATGCTAATACTATGTATATTCTCAACACTCAAGACATCAAACAAAATGACACAAGTGGCTTTTATTACATGTTGTGAGTGTCTTGACTCTCAAAGTTTTCGAACAAGGAAATACTTCGATTTAAAGCTTCGAATTACAATAAACTTTGATTTAAGACCCATTAAAACTTTGATTTACAGTTACTTCAAATTTACTCTCAGTAATGACAAAACGTGAATACATGGGTTTATTTTGAACTGAAATACACCAATCACAAATATGAAAAGTAAAACAGGGCAATGCCCCTAAAACAGGATTCACCAGTGCTGAATCCAGACAGTCGGCAAGCAGGGGTCATACCCCAAATACAGTTACATAACAATGAAAAATACTGGTCTGTGCTACCCCACATGCCACTATGTCATAGTTGAAAAGTAATAGTCCGGAAAGCTGTGTACTGGAGATCTTCTTGCATGACTACTCTTGAGTTCACGCTCAAATTGCAAAAATGCATCAGCAACACTTGGCCCATGCTCGAATTGCGATTACGAATGAGACAGTGACATTCCCCAAACAGACTTGAGTACAGATACATATAAATTTTTATGCAAGTAAAAATAAATGCAGGTGAAAACTGAAAAAATGTGTAACGAAGCCATGGCAATAACAGCCAGATAACAAAGTATTAAAAAACAGCATGAGTACGTGTGATAACAATGTTTTGTAAAATTTTGTGAATAAAAACAGTTGCGAACACTAAATGGCTACGTAAAGGTAAAATATATACCACAACAGTAATAAATAAGTTTTCGCAGTTTAAAAAGATTTGTTATGGAAATTACGAGATGGAGTTGGTAACTTCTTTCTCTTTGCGTTGTTCTTGGAGTTAGATTTCAGATTTCTTTTTCTTTTAAAGAAATCCAACATTTTGTCCCTTGGTTCTGAGTTTTGCCCAAGTGATTGGGCTGTTGGTGATGACGGTTTCAGCAAGCATCTAGCCAGGTACTGATCACGTTTGGCTGCGTTAAATTTAACAGCAGCATCTACTGACTTCCAGTATGTGGTCAGTCCTGTCTCAGCAATCTGGCCGTAACCGTCCACCAACTCTGGGTTCTCATAGTCCCAGTGCTCTTTCATACGTATTAAACAGATTGCTGTATGTACCTTAAATACAGATTCAAGACAATTAGTAATCAAAGTTCTTGTGGCATTGTCTGAAAACTTAGCATGGTGCGGTGGTGCGACCCAGTAAACCTGCGGATAACCCGGATGGTTTGCACGATTTGCCAGTATTTTGAGTCTATTCTCGATGAGGGAAAGCACCTTATATCCATTCTAACATCACACCCAGCATACCCGCAAGTCCTGGACCCTCATAATTTAAATAATCCACCAGGTCCCGATCCAAAAGGATGACCAAGAATTTTGGAAATTTACCATGATTACTGATAGCTCTCACAAGGCAATTTTTAAGCGATTTACCATATTCGTGTCGCTTGAGGCATACTTGCTTCCACAGAAAGCATAAACTTCAAACGTATCTGTTGTATATAACTCAGTAAGCTTCTTGAAATGGCTCCTGTACGATCGTGCGAGAAAGTTGTCCCCCTAAACCATAGCTCTTCATAACCGGCGATGTCCTCTGCAATAAACATGATAACTAATCATCACGAATGTAACGATAGACACACGACGATCGCCAATGTCCTGCATGCTTCACATCCTGCACGGAATAATGAAATATATTATTAATAGGGGCACAAAGCAAGTATTTCATTGGTCAGATGCAGGATAATATTGGAGTATATTTTCAAAACTGGTTTGTTAGAGGATAATATCACTTTTGATATTCTCCTATTGCTCATGGAGGATGATATCACTTTTGATATTCCCCTAGGAAAATATCACTTTTGATATTTACCTAGGAAAATATCACTTTTGATATTCCCTATTAATAATATAACAAATATTAAGAGATTTTTGTTGGAATATTGTGTTATTTTTCTCGGAAAATATCAAATGTGATATTTCTCCTTGGCAGGCACCTGTGGTGCCTTTGCCTCAGAGAAATATCCCATTTGATATTTTCTTCGAAAAATAACACACGATATTCCAACAAAAATCTCTTAATATTTGCTATTTATTAACCATATCAGAAGCACGTCCAATTCTTAAACTGTGCATATCTTAAAGATTCTCATTCAGACTAATTTTATTGATACATAAAGGCAATACTTTGCGCGCTTGTGCTGGCATGACAGCTGTTCCATTGCGAAATATGAAGAATCGGTCATTATCCCCGGTGAAATCACCATGTACTCTCTTGACTAAAGGAAAGGGGCAAAATACCGGTTAATAGCTGCAAATGTATTCACTTCTTTCCTACTATCCTCCACCACATTGGAGACGATCTTTATTCTTTGATGATGAGTATTCTTACCGTGGGTTTTTGAACTATACTACACAACCATAATTTTTTGCTTGTTGGATGCGACATGAATGTCCTTTGCTTTGAGTGTGTGCTGACTGTCCGTCAATTCTCCCACTCTCATCAAACCATAGTGTCCAAGTGCAAATAATGCTCTGTACAGGACACATAAGTACGATTGGTTGTAAGCATACATCCTGCCCAGTTCAAATAGAATTAACTCCAGTAGGCCATAACCTATTGGAAAGCGTGCTCTCACTGAGTCATTGATTAGTTTACAAGCTCACACCAGTGAAGAAAGGAGGATTTTGTTATCATCCCAGGGATACCCATCATCCAAGCGGATTCTCTTTGTAGCTGATACATAGCTTTTGACAGTACTCGACTGTGCACCATTTTCGATCATATCAGCAACAAACATTGCTGTCCTTTCTTCCCAGGTTGGGGGCTTCAGATCCAGTCTCATCAGAAAATTATTAAATTTTCTCCATATGGACAATTAGGTTTTCCTAGTGGACGGTCTTTTTCTAAGTACCAACAATTTCTCCAGAATCAATGACATATTTCTGCTGGAGACCTTGGAACTTGCACTGCTTGAGGAACCAGTTGAACTTTTAACGTGTTCTTTTCACTGCAAAGTACAAATAAAATTAATTGATTTTATTATCAACTACTGAATAATATTTGCATGCCTATTGCTGAATTTGTGCACATGGCCAGTTAGTGCAGCCAAAACTTCTGCATTGGCCATAGATTATCAGGCAATGCAGTCGGCTGTTCCTCCATGTTTAGCTTCTTGGTTAACCTATAGAATCTATTAAATTCCAGTCTAGGCCAAGAGTCAGCTATCGAATTTTTCTTGGTCGCCAAGTGCCAAGCCATAACTCTCAGGTCAACCTTGAGTCCAATCAAAGTAATGATACGTATGAGTACCATGCAGTTTTTACAACTAGATGAACTGTGGTTCAGAATGTGTACCACACTCAAATTATCACAGAAAAGATAGATTTTCTGGTTCTTAAAACGGTGCACACACAAAGACACACCCATGGCGACAGCAAATAACTCTAAATACTCGATACTTGGCTCATTGTCACACATAAACTTGTAGTCCCACTTGTGATGTCCAGCTGGATTCATACCATGTTCCGAAACCCTTTCTCAAATTCCGGGATGCATCAGAATACAGGGGTACTTCAATAGCCTTGTCACTTCCAAAATCACTGAAAGGAGAGTAGAAGCAATCTGGAGACAAAAAGAAGTTCCTCCACATAGTCAGGTTCAATCTGTTCTCCTGCTTAAGGCTAATGTGGTGATGCGGTTTTAGTGCGTTACCACTAGTAATCTCCTGGTGAATGCACGACCTGGCACAATGCACCTGCAAAGGAAATTTCAAAAGCCAGTTAGTCGCTGCAATTGTTTAACTGTCACTTTCTTTTTGACCATACATGTGTCAATTAAATTCAGTGTTTTGCGTATTTTGTCAACAGGTAAACACACCAACTGCCTCTCAGTATCCAACAGGAATCCCAAGAAAGTGAGCAAAGTGGTCCCCCATACTGTCTTCTCTAATAAGACCGGAAACTTGATCAAGTTGCATACACAGATTGGCTCATCAACCTGACTGTCACAGACTGCCTTGAGCTTGGCCACGGTAAAATAATCGTCTAAATAATTTAGAAGACATTTGTTAATTCTCCATGAGACAATATGAGCGATACAATTTGAAATCGCCTGAAATATCGCACAAGATATCGCACTACCGAATGGAAGACACTTGTCCACCCAGAAATACGTTTTCCCTGTTTCAGGGTGCTCGGCTTTGAGAATTAACAATCTGAAATCAGACAGCTGTACCGGTGCCCGTCTGAAGGCCATCGACAGGTCAGATTTGCCCATTTTTGCAAATCTTGCTTCATGCAAGCACATTCGTACAGCTTCTGTGAAATCTGGATATTTTACAGTACATTTCTCTTTGGAAATACCTGCATTAACCGATGAATTATCGGTTCTGGGGTATGATAAATGGAAAATTAACCTGGTCTTTTTACCCTGATCTTTGGGAACCAGGCCTATGGGTGATTGGATAAATGTATGGAAAGGAGGTTCTTCATATGGGTTTGCATACCACCCTGCTTGTACCTCTTTCATTATTATGTCCCATATCTCACGTTTTGATCCGACTCTTATCTTAAGATTCGGAGCAAAGCACTTTGTATCACAAGTACTCAAGGGAAAACCCCTTTTTGAAACCATTTACAACATACTCCAGTTTATTTGGGTCATAATTAGAATCTATTAATAACTTTTCCAGCATGTTAGCATCCACTGGTGTCATAATATTTTCTAAGTCATAGTTCTCGAACCAAGGAACCGGGTCTCCTTCTGGAAAATAAGATTCAAATGTGAGTCATATTAAACAACTGCTTCTTTACTGGAAGCTTCTTTCTTATCGCTAACTTTGGGGCACTGGGAAACACCATGTGCAGCTGAATCACAGTAGCTGCACCTTTCAGTGACACTTTTCCCCGTATTTACATAGAATACCCTTATTCCAGTTCCAACAATAATCAGGTTTCTTCTTCTTTTCTTGATTGTGTGACCCACCAAATTGGCCACCCCACTGTTTTTGCTGAAACTACTATTGCCTCCAAAATTCTGTGTGTATCTCTGTGGTAATGGGTCTTTCATACCCATGTTCCACATTTGGCCGTACATGACAGCCCAGCTCCTTGCCAGATTAAAGGCCATAAGGTGCCGAAATGTTATATCATATTCATATACATTTTCCCATATGAAGCTGGAGGCAGCAGTGTTAATCACTGATACGTATTGCCATATCTCTTAGGCCTGTTTGGATTTGCACCACAGTAAATCGTGGCATAGACGCGAAAAGCTTGCTCCCAACGCCTAAAATTAGTAATCTTATTTAATCTGTCTGATACAGGGGCAAGGAAAGTACCACCGTCTGATTGCACCCATTCAAGCCTGTTGTCAGCCAAATTGCATTTTTTAATTTTATCTTTTGCCAAAAGCTTCTCAAGGTCAACATACTCACCCTTTTCAATTTTAGTCATGAGGTTTGGGTCTACATGACAGGTAAGGTGAAAGAAATCATCATCAGTAAGCCCCTCTGAGTTACCTACCACAGCTGCCGGAAAGTTAACATTCATGTTACCTTGCCCCAGATTATGCAATTGCAAAGCCACAGCCTGTGGGTTATATTGCTGACACAATGTAATGTCAGGATGCTCACCTGGCAGTTCTGCAATAATTTCTTTGTACTTCTCAGCTTCCACAATGGACCTTTCTGCCCTTTTCCTTGCCTCGTCCAATCGTGTTTGTTCTTCCTGAGAAAGTAGCCTCTGGTCTCCAGTCCTCATTGGTGAACCCTCTGGTGCACATTATTGGTCTTACTTGAATTACTTTGCGTTTCTTAGGCCAGCTGCCTCCGTACATCATCCAATTCCTTCCTGGTATCAGCCAGTTTTTCATCCATCATTTCATTGAAGTATTTTCTCAGCCCTTGGTTATCCATTATGCCACCATGGTCAACCATTGAGGAAGTAGATGGCATCACTTCACTTTCATTGTGATGTACATTGCGATCCTCACATTCAATTTCCGTGTTGTCAGATTCAGCTTCATACTCAGATTCTTACCCGAACTCTGAATCCTGTGCATCCACATCTACAATGACCCCATCAAAATTTAAATCATCCTGCGAATCCACCTTTGGGATAAAATCAGTTGTCTTTTATCAATAACATTTGGGTCACTGCGTGCAGTCTTAGATTTGACTTTTGCCTTTACCCTTTTGTGCACTTCACTCTGGGTTTCTTAATCGGAGTGGCCACAGTTGCATTATTATTAGAGCTAGCTACTCCATCAAACTGTAATCTTTTTACAGCCTTTTTAACAGGATTGCGTTTACCCTGTTGTGTTTTTCTTGCTGGGAGCGAAGATGTCGACTGTTAAGTATTCATTGGATTTTGGCAAGAATTTACAGACGACAGGAGTGGGTTCGCGAAATCGGGTGGGAGGTTTCTGAAATCAGCTATTCGAATTCACAAATCTCCTCCCCCCCTTCCCCGCGGCGTACGTATTCAAAAACCCGTTTTCAGACACCCAGACGGGCGCACGAAAACGGGCGAGGGCGGCTGTGAAAACTACACTGGGTCTGGGACAGAATGGCTTACATTAATTAAGTGGCAGTTGTCACACTACAGCTTGATCAGAACTTGTACTTTGGCATCAGATTTTTCCCATCCCTGATGCAAGTCCCATTCAGGTTCTGTCTGAATCAGTCATAACTAAATAGAATGGACATAGATCTATCACGATCTGTTTTATATGATCTTTGAAATGCCCAATTGCTACTACTGTTTCACACAAACATATTCATCATATTCTGAAATATATACTGGTAACGACCCAGGCTCGGTTTCCAAAGTTTCAATAGTTTGAACAGTAACTGTGGCACTTTCTTCACTGACTGCCGCCACTTTTGTGTGAGTTTTCATATGTTTACCCAGAGTATCGGTAGTCTTGTGTGACTTCTGACATATGAGACAAGTAAGTGTTGTGGAATTGATGTGTTGTGTCATCATATGTATATCCAGACTCTGTTTGTTACCATATGTTACACTGCATACAGCACAAGTATGTGTGTAACTCTCCTCATACGCGTGCCGACGTCTCATGTGGTTTTTAAGAAACTTCTGGCGTTTAAACCATTGCCCACACACAGTGCATTGATAGGGTCTTTCATCTGAATGTGTAGATACGTGGTCGTTGAGACCGTTCTTTGTCTTAAAACTTTTGCTGCATTCTGTGCAAGAGTATGGTCTCTCATTGCCGTGGGTTTTCAGGTGTCCTCTTAAAGATCTTCTCGATGAGAATGTTTTGTCACATTCATGACACTGATATGGTTTTTCCCCAGAGTGTAATCGGAAATGTGCTTCAAGCTCTTTATTCTTTCTAAATCTTGTGTTACATAATGTGCACTTGAACGGCCTTTCACCACTGTGGATTGACATATGTTCCTTAAGTCCTCTTAAACGCGAAAAACATTTGCCACAGTGTGCACATGTGAGTTGTTTCCTGTGATCCTCGGAGTGGATCTTTGTATGTTCTGTCAACATTTTTTTTAGTGTGAAAGATTTACCACATACCAGACAAAGAAACGGCTTTTCTCCAGTGTGCTGCGAACGCATATGATGAATCTGGTTGTCTTTCCTTTTGAAGTCCTGATTACAAATTGTGCACTGGTATGGTCTCTCTTCACTGTGAGCCACCATATGAGCTCTGAGTGCCGACGCATACGTAAAGCATTTATCGCATTCAGTACATTGATGAGGTTTACTTTTATGATGTGTAGTCATATGAGTCTTTAGATTTTCTTTGTCATTAAATACTTTGTCACACATTGAACAGTGGTGAGGTTTCTTATTCAGGTGTGTTGTTAGGTGTACGCTGAGATTAAATCTGTACAAAAATAATTTACCACATTCACCACAGGAGAATGGCTTTTTTACGGACTCTCCAGTGTGTGTTTTCATGTGACTATTAAGATTTGCTACAAATACAAATGACTGGTCACACTGGGTGCAAGTAAATGGTTTGTCTCTTTCCACATCCTCATCATAGGTTTCATGAGTCATCATGTGTCCTTCCAGTTCTGAGCCACTCGAGAAGACTCGGTCACACACCTTACATCGATGTAGACGGCTAGCTTTGTGCATCCGCATGTGGTCGTACAGAAACGATTTGTGCGCAAACCTTTTATCACATTGTGGACAAGACAGCCATTTATCAGCAGGCAGCGTGTGTTCCAACATGTGGATATTTAGTTGATGTTTCCATCCGTAGGACTTATTGCACATCGCACATGGAAATCTATTTTGTTTATTGTGCAAATTCACATGTCGCTTCAAATAATCTTTTCGAACAAATGATTTGTTACAGACTGGACATGTAAATGCTTCCTTGTCACCATGAAGTTTTAAGTGTAGTCTGAAACTATGCCTGAGGGCAAACTCCTTTCCGCAAAAGCTACAAAGATAAGCTTTTAAACCTGTGTGTTCTGTCTCGTGATCAAGTAAGCGGTATCGTTGAATAAACTCTCTACTACATACAGCGCATTTGTAAGGTTTCTTGCCACTGTGTAGCCTCGTGTGCTTCTTCATGTCAGACCCACGAAAGTCTTTCGCGCATATTTCACATTGAACTATTTTGTCTGCGGGAAGTTTTTTCTCAAGTTTCTTTCGGTTCTCACTACTAAATGTGCACGAGGATCGTTTTTCATCAATGTGCCGCATCATGTGATTCTTGAGGTTTGTACTCGTTGCACACTTAATCCCACACACAATACATTGGTAAGGTTTAATATTTGAATGTACAGTCAGTTCATGTCTTTTCATATCATACCGCCTTGTAAACCGCTTACCACATTTACTGCAACCATATGGTCTGATTCCAGTATGAAACATCATGTGCTCCCTGTAACGTTTTCTATTTCTGCAGACATTACTACAAATACCACACTGGTAAATATTCTCATCCATAACTTGTCCGTGATTCAGTATATGTTTTTTCAAAAGTTCAGCATTTGTGAATGATTCTCTGCACTGGGGGCATTTAAAGAACGGACCGTCATCCTCTGGTGTTTTGGTAGTATGATCTGACGAGTTCGGCAAATCTTTAAAAATTGTTTTGCACACAAAGCCGCTTTCATCAGACGCCATTTCATTCTTTGTGATCACGTCCTTTGCTTCTTCATTTGCTGCAAATTTTTCTTTCACAAAATCTTGAGCTTCACTTATTTCATTTTTAACGTGTTTAGTCTCGTGAGCTTGTAGTTCGTCCTTTCCACCGAATACTTGGTCGCACATTGTACACTGATGCAACTTCGCACAAGCCTCCGTTGCTGTGTGCACGTTCAGATTAAATTTGTGCAAAAATAATTTATTGCACTGAAGGCAAGAAAATCGCTTCTCCACAAAATCTCCTGTATGAGTTTTTACGTGTTCATCGAGATCTGCGACGTCAACGAAAGATCGGTCACACTGGGGACAAGTAAATGGCGTGTCTTCCTGATTGGAAAGCTGCATGCAAGTTCTCTCTTTGTCTGTACTTCTTTCGACTTTTCGAACGAAACTGCCAGCTTTACTCCTTTTTCTTGGCTTTGTAGTTAATAGTTCATTATTACCAATTTTATCAAAGTTTTCTTCACCGTCGTCCATTATATTTTCATTTTCTGCATCTTTATTGTGTGCAAATAAACTTAAATAACAGGAACCATTTGTCTCTTTATCGTCAAGCTTTTTGGCTCTTTCGTTGACTTGTCCTTGTTCATCATGTAAAAGTATCCCGTGGTTTTCCAAAGCACTGACAGACGAGAACATTCCACCACACATTTTACACTTTAACACAGCATTTTTCAAGTCGTTTATTAAATGGTCCGAAAGGGAATTCTCATCAGCAAATTGCTCTCCACAAGCCGGGCATTTGATTTCCTTGCCGCTACCTTCTGGTTCAGTATTACTCTCGTAACCATCTTCGTAATTAGCATCGGACATGCCACAGAAAAATCCATCATTCCCTTGCCATGGTACATGCTTTTCATTTGCCTCCAATTGTGTGGATTCCCTATGGTTGCTTTCACTTTCATCTATTGACACGTTGTTACTGTCATCGTCATCGCTGTCACTAGCATCGTCTTCCTCACCTAATCAGAAAAAAAACAAACTTTCAAACGTTTGCTTTAACGCAATTGTGATATTCTATGGAAGATAAGTGATGTTTCACACTTTATTACCGCCCGCATTCGAAGGATAGGGAAGGTACTGCTTTCACAGGTGTGTATGTGTCTGTCCAGGGGGGTACTCCATGATCTCTGGTCCCAGGTTCCTTCCCTGGAATGTCCTTTGTGGGTTGAAATTACAGCTTAAAATCGGAGATGAATTGCATTCGACTAAACCGAACCTAAAATTTTTCACTTGGAAAATTTGCGTGTCAGTAAGTTCCAGTGTGCAGCGCTTTCAAGGTCAATCCTAACAATCTTGGTACCAAAATGTAGCCACATAAAAATGAATAAATTACTCCAAATAAATAAGATAAATATTCAGTATTAATTCTACAAAAATGAGTCGCAAATAGCAATTTTTAAAGAGAAAAAAATTTAGACACCAGTGTCATGTTCGATCAATACTCTCCTCAGTTGTATATAGCCCCGTAACTCTCGGCACAAAACGGGAAAATTGCGTTTTTTTAAAAAATCGATTTTCTCCCTATCTTTTAACATGGGACTAAATGTGAAGTTCTAAATTTTAGCATTTCATTTTGTGCTCAAAGTGACAGTCTTTTTCTGTCGAGACAAGAGAAATTAGTTGTGATATGTAAAAGTTATGTGTGCCCCAGAGGATTCACTTATTCATTCTGCACACTCTGCATCCCCCAGACAGAGCGCTGATTTATTCTTTAAAGTTAGAGAGATTTCTGATGTTTTCCTGACAGGGAAATTGGACCCAGATAACTCACGTACATTGACAGATTTGACAATTGGTAACTGTTAGTTAGACAGTGCTTTAGAGTACCATCTGAAACCCTGCCATTGCTGGTAAGTATAGTGAAGAAGAAACTGCTTGTCTGAAACTACCCAAAACTCCCACATTTGGTAAGTATGAAGACGGTTAAATGAACATTTTCAACCAATCTTCGGTAAGTCAGAACTTGTCAAACATTTGTGAAAGTTTAGTAAATAATGTTCGGTAAGTGACGATGCAGTAGGATGACGGCTCAATGAACACTTCTATATGTCTTGGTAAGTACGAAAGGCTGAATGATCACTTCTATATGCCACGTGTTGGTAAGAATCAGATGCATACGAAGAGTCATAAGAAGATCATCAGATCTCTCTCTTTTTTTGTCCACGAGTATTCGGGCACACTATGCTTCTAATACATACACTTTCTTCTGTAAATACACATCCTCTTGCAGACAGTCACTTTTCTGGTGTGCACATATAATTAATAAATCGTTGTTTTAAAAATGAATTTTGGTTTGTTATGTTTTCATTTCATTTTGCGAAGTGTCTGATTTCATTTTTCACATTTTGTACAATTTTTTATTTAGAAATGTGATGTTATTTCTTGGTTTTGGGTGTACATAGTATTTTCATACAGTTTCATTCCACTTTTTTTAAAAAAGATTAGTGTGACTCGGGGGAATATTTTATTCTCTTGGTGAGGAAGGCTCCCCAGTCCTCCCTTGCTGCTTTATTCAGTTTAAATATCTTCTACTGAGGAGAGATGAAATGAGGAGTTTGAAAATCTGTAGAGGCTGTGCATTTGTC